>PVJD01008770.1:0-69221 GCA_004026545.1 Mormoops blainvillei
CCCCTGACAGAACCATGAGTGAAAGTATTCATCGTTATATTGTTGTATGTCATGGAGCCTCGTGTTGCTCGATATGCAATATCATTAGGGTGACTGCTACACAACAGAATGCAGATCAAGCGCACTCGGTTTCCATTTTGGTTCATTCCCAACCAAAATAATTTTTATAGTGCTTAATCTTAAAAATGAACAAATGCCGTTCTCTCCACTTAACTATCTTACTAATTAATCTAAATAATAGAAATAAAAAAGAATTAGTTTGCAAATATGATAAAACCGACTCTTGACAGTCTTTGAATCTCTGTAGGAACTTGGTTAAGAAGTTTTTATTTTCTTTCAGTTGTATAATCCTTACCTCTGGGTCCAGAAGGTCAGATAAGATTGCTTACCTGAATGTTAGGTAAGAACTGCTGAAATTTATATGTAAATAACATAGGTGTAGCAAGACATTTGTTAACTGGAAATGAAGCGTTTGTGTAAGTAGATGCTTCTCAAAGACGAAGGGCAGAGGAAGTTTTGCTATGTAAAAATCTTTCTTGTTAGGTCCTCATAATTCTTTACTGAGAAATCTATTCTTTAGATTATGCTCTTGCTAATTAATCCTGCTATCTTTGAATCATATTTATTAAATAAAAATCAAAGAGTTTGAGAAATCTAGTGACTGTACCTGTGTCTTAATGATATCTAAGCAACAAACAGCTAAAGTATTCACACAGTAATGAGGACACAATGAAAAGTATTAATTCAGTGAAGCATGTCAGTCCACCCCAGCCAGGCTCTGGAGGTGGGGGTGGGAAGGTGAAGTCGACAGCAGCTGGGAGTCACCAGCCAACACTCACCAGCCACTGTGGAAGGGGCTTACACTACAGAGGGTGATCCAGGCAGCCCTTGTGGGGAGGCTCTCAATTTTCCTGATGATAAATCTGAACTTTTATTCCTGAATGCTTTCCTATTCATTTTCCTTTTATGCAATGAAGTGTTCCTTGCTCTTGACGATTCAGCTAAGTTTGTGACTCTTTCCCCTAGATGTAAGCCAAAATGTCATCGCTTGCCACCCAGTCTGCCTGAGTGAGGTGCCTCAAAATGAACTAAATGAGTCTCTAAGTGATTCCAAGTAAAACTCTATCGCCATGCCGAGGGATACCCCGTGATGTTTTCTTGTACCATATTCTTAGGCTCTTCTGTAACATACATTATATATAGTATGCATTTATCATTTTCAGCTTGGCCTGAGTCTACTAATTACTACAAAATTTTCCAAAATTAGATTATAGCAACCACATCCTTAATCACTTAGAAGTAGAGTATAATTTTCTTCCTTACACTAATGAAAGTAAATTTTATTAATGCTGCTTATATATTTTTAATTATAGAACTACAAAATATCTTCCATTTATCTTCTAGATGTTTAATAGCCACTTTTGTAATATTAAATAATTGGGTTTTGTTTTTCTCTAATTGGATATTCTAGTATATCTGTGACAACAACTCAGGGAATAAACATGAAAGTACTTTTTATGTTGTTTGTTTTCTCTACCTCCCTATAAGCTAAGATAGCCATGTTGCAAAAAGCTTTCTAATATTTTAGAGGGAAAACATTAAGTGGAGGTTGATGTACTTTCTCCCTCAAATACAGTAACTATTCACTAAAAATTGTGTCCTCTGTAAGAGACCAGAGTTCTCAAGGTTATGTTAAGCAAAATATAAAATATAAATGACAATGACACCAAACACTTGTGGAATGTTACTCATTCTTTTACTAAGTGATCACTTATAAATTAATCCATCTTTAATCCAAATCATGTATGAATATTATTAAAAGAAAAGATATAATCTTAAAATTATACAAAATTAAATATTTCAGAAATGGTGTTTTGTGTCAACATAATTGTCCAGTTTCAATTTTGAGAAAAATTTTTTAAAATCAATATTTTATGTTATTTTTAAGACTTTAATATCCTTTATTACTTTATCTTTTAATATCCACTTATGTAGTGTTCATCCAGTGATCAGAGATTCCTAATATTCTCCTGACTTTACTAGCCGAGGAAAAACAATAAGTTTCTTAGCCTATCTAGAAGTTACACCAGTCATAGGCAGGTCCATAGTCTAGGAGCACAAAAGTAACACAATTCTCATGCAATCAATTGCTCTCCCTCTACTTAAGAACTGACATATTTCATTACAAATTATAAAATGCTATATCAGCCAGGTGAGTTGGATTATACAGTAATAATCTTGATATAAAGAAAACTGGCAATCTGGAGAAATTAGGGACAAAAGCCAACCCTCCAATCAAAACAAACATACAAACACAAACACACAAAATAAAATACAAAAATTAGGCTAAGCATTAGTGTTTATTTCCCAAAGTATACTTTTATATTTAAACCATAAATTTTCATGTATGTTATTATATTTATATACATATATATATATACTTAACTTGCCGTAACTTCTCCTACAGAGAAGACACAGCTTTTAGTGAATAGGTCACTCATTTGAGGAAGAAAGTACATAATGTAAATTTAGAGTAGCTTTGTTATGTCCATATAATAAATTGTATATGATTCCTGTTTTCCCTCCTTCAAATCTTTAGGCAGTTAGGGATACTAAAAAATAAATTTTGAAATATATTGTTAATCTCGGTCCAAAATAAGAAATAGCTAAGTACAGACAGAATCAATACAATCATTTAAGATGTGATAATAAAAAGTATATTGACTATATTATGCCTGCCACTGCCCTCACAGAATTTGCTTCATCTTGCATCTTTGTGCTTTGTAATTTCAGAAATCAATGTGAGAAATCTACAAAATAAAATTTTTCCTTTCGATAGAAATTAAATGTTTGGTTCCCCTAAATAAAGGTTGTTTTGAAAGAAGTGAAAGAAGTGTTAGTATGTTAAGGAGATATTGAGACTCAAGATAATCTGTTCAGAGCTAACAATAAAAAAAAAAAATTATTCACGGAGCAGAATATAAAGTCCCGACTTTATAACTGACTTTATGACTCCTGAGTCATAAGAAACTCATCAAGAGGTGAAAATGAAGTTATTTCACACCATTACTGCATACTGCATATTAGTGATTAAAAAAAGAACTGCTATACTTCTTTTAAACATGAATACAAATCATTTAGCCAAATAAAATTTAATACATGATTAGGACAAAAGAGAAGGGGGTCTGGGTAAAATATTATCTCATGTCTTAAAGATAAACAGTCAGAAGTTGATGAAATAGGAAACGAAAAAGCTTTTAGAGGCCAACCACAGAAATTTCCCTGCCAATAATCCTCTATTATCCAAGCTGGGGGTCGTAAGTTAGGGTTTTCCTGCCAATAGAAAGATAAATTGCAGTCCAAGATTTCTATGCAGAGAAATACCCAGAGTCCAAACTGAAAATATCCCAAGAGGCTAAAAGAAGAACTCCTTCAAAGCCTTTTCGGCAGAGCAGCTGGTGTCATCAAGTGGCCAGAGAAATCTTTGGCTGCGTGGTCGCTACCACTTTGTTGTTGGGTTCACCTGCTTCCGGTTGATGTAATCTCGGTCCTTAATGCTCCTGGTCTAGACTTAAATATTTTTAAAAGTATTCTGATGGTTCCAGTCAAAATCTTAGGGCTTCAAAAATAGATATACGGATATATTTCACCAGTTTGTCAAACATTATTCCACCATCGTGAAGCACAAAGTGAAATGTTCTTTATTCAATACCTTTATTTTAGAATTTTCTTTATCATTCAGATTTTTGTTTTGCTAGAGAAAAGGAAATCATCAAATTAGGAACTTCAATTCTCCATTGACTAGAAGGTTCTACCGTAGGATCATGCAAGTTTACCCCAGTCCACATCAGCTAGACAGATGTGGATGCTGAAATGCAAGTGTCCACCTGTAAGTGGTAAGCGAGTGATAATGACTGCATATCTGAACTAGAATTGGCAAATATAAATTTGTAAGGTATATCCTCATATATCATTGCAAAACCAGAATAGTGCTATCATGGGCATAAATTCTATATTTTGCACAGATAAATAGATAGATGTCAAAATGGGGGCTAGTTAGTCTAGCAGTTAAGAAACCTTCCATCAGAGAATCCTGGGGTTACATCTGCTTCCCTAGTTAGCATTAACCATGAGACCGCAGACAAGTGAATATTGCTAAGCTTTAAATCCTTCACATTTACAATTAGGGTAATGACTGTGTCTGCACCAGAGGGTTGTTCAGGATATTTAATAAGTCACCATGGATTTAACATTTATCAGAGTGTATTATAGTTTCATAAAAAAAAAACAGAATTTTTTTAAAAAGTAGGCTCCCACTACTTTTTTAATCTATTTTATCATTTACTGAGTCCCTTATATACTTGAGACAAAGTGTTTTATAATTTTTTTAATTTTTCCAAATCATTACAATGGCCCTAGAAGTTGATATAATTAGTCCCATTACATAGATGTAAAAGTTTAGTTTCAGAAGGATTTTATTGCTCAAAATGGTTATTAAGTAGTTTCATAATAACGGGGCTTTGTCTATTTATTTTTTGTTCCACAGGTATAACTGGAAGCAAGAGCTCTGATAGTAAAATACATCTCAATTGTATGTAACCTTTTCAGACCTAGTTGGAACCTAGTTGTGGATCTGATACCTCCCAAAGGATTCTGAGAAGGGCAATCTGCCCCTTGCTGCCAAATATTATTCCTCTTTACATGACACAATAAATTCTGCATCACAAAATGTGACTCCCCTCAGCTAAACATCTGTCCTTCAAATGTGTCTCTCCTTTAGAATACAAATACCCCCAGGGAGCGATAAGAGCTATAAGATGTTAAGAGTGGCTTTTCATGCATGTCTTTTTGTTGTTGAGAATTCATTTACTGTTTTCATGGTTTCCAGAGAAAAGTCATAGAAGTGCAAACCATACTGGGTGCCTAAAACAGTGGAAGTGAAAATAACTTAGATCCCCAAAGATAAATAACTAGTTTGAAAATTTTTCTCAATGGCTGGCTTGTCTTTAAAGCAACTCCCTAATACTCCAAATCCCTGATGAGTCTTGCTTCCTGAATATAAAATATTTTTAAATTTCATCATGGTGGTAGACAGAAAACTCAGACTCACACTGCTGCAGCAGCCCTGAAGTCAGCCAATCCTACATACCTCAGAACAACTGTCTATAAAACTCTTTTTATAAAATTAATATAAAGGGTGCTTTTAAAGAATGCTCTGGTAAACACCAGATTGATCATCTCAAGTAATCATGTCCCAAAGCATCATCTTATCTAAGAAAATGTATGTTTAGATTTGTAGTGATAAGATAAAAACCTTGACTTCAAACAAGGAATTTAGATACACAAAGAGATTTTCTGAAAATGTTTAACAATAACAACCTTTAACCATTTCCAAACAATTACCAGATAACTGAGGCATAAATTTAAAAGTGAGGTATTCACAATCAGATATTTTACGGAAACTTTTTTTTATCCTTTCCTTATAATTACACATTTTCATTTGGAAGTCATTACAATCGCAATGGTTCCAACAAAAATAAAGTTTTTAAAAATGATGAAATTCATAGTGAAGCAAATAAACTAGAAAGTTTGCATTACTAAAAGAATGGAAACAGATTTTTCAAAACTCCGGAAACTCTTAATGACGCAGGGGAGGGTTTTGACTAGTTTTAAGGGTTCAAAGCTTAGCTGCAGACTCGCTGGTTTCTTTGTATCTTCTTATCATGACTGAAAATGAAGCAGGAACATCTTAAAGTCTAAAAAACATCATACAAGCTAAGATAGCTCTGACTCCTATTGGGACCATACAAACCATCCAGTCATTCTAGTACGTTCTCCGTAGAACAAGTAATGAGGTGAGAAGCAATTAATTTCTGCTTCCTCTGAGTTGGAAAACATGTGGAACAAAACTGGGCAGAAGCAAAGTGCGCCATGAGCCACATGTCACTGTCTGAACTCTGAGACAAGGAAGCATTACACATGCGTACATCTGCACAGGACCATATGCTTCCCAGATTTTTGCTAAAGAAGAAACTAATTCTTTCTGATTCAGGGGAAGACGCCCGATTCCTTAGCACAACTGCAGAAGGCAAACCGCAGAGAAGGACTGACGGAGACCAAAGTCACAATAAATAACTAATAGCAACTGTACATTTCAGAACGGAAAATTATTTTGGATACATTTATATCGTTTGAGACCAATCCCTCTTCCCCCACCCCTGTATTTTTATTTCAGGTAGTATAATCCGTTCTCAAGTTTCACAATTTTAAACCGCAGTGCCAAATGCCATGTGGTCTTAATAAAAATTAATCTGACTTTAAGCAGAAAAAATAGAGAAGAATGCTTTTTTTTGCTTTTAAATTCCTTTTCAATAAATTTCTCTCCTAAATATTTATACTTTTAAGTATCTCTTACTTAAAATATGTAAGTAACAATATTATTATGTTAATATTATATCGTATATAATATATATTAGTATATAAATAGAACTCTTAGCAAGCCATTTAAATTTTTAAATACTGTCTCCTCTGAAAAGCTTGAATCTAGTCAAAACTATAGGAGCTCAAAATTTACCTGTGTGGCTGGATCCAACAAAAACCTTTTCGCCCACAGACCTGTAAGGGAGGACCAAGCATTCTTCTTCCAAACCTACCAACACCCAGATATGGTGAAGAATTTGTACTGTCAATTTTTTCCTCATGAAATAATTCAACTTCAAAGAGATAGACATTTTTACATATCATACAATCAGTTTCTCCAAAAAAAGTTGCCAAGGAAATACCGAAAACACAAAAGGAACAGGACAGATTCTCTTGCAGCAACTTCCTCCAGACATCTAAAGATCTTTCAGGCCTGGCTGGTGTGGCCCAGGGGATTGAGTGCCAGCCTGCGAACCAAAGGGTCACCAGACCGATCCCCAGTCAGGGTACATGCCTGGGTTACAGGCCAGGTCCCCAGCTGGGGGCATGCGAGAGGTAACCGATTGATGAATCTCTTGCACACTGGTATTTCTCTCCCTCTCTTTCTCCTTCCCTTCCCCTCTCTCTAAAAATAAATAAATAAAATATTTTTAAAAAAGAAAGATTTTCAGAGTAGCATTAATTTTACCTATTTAAACGCTAGGTTTTGTGCCAAGATTTCTTTTAAATATAGGGACAAGTTTCCTCAAGTTTGAAATTTTTTGAACATTAAAAAAACACATACACAAACACAGAGACCTTTAAGTGACTTGCTAAAGTCAAACAATGTGTCTATAAGTAATAAAGCTAAACTTGCAACTCTGCCTCGATGTCCTGTCACTCACATATAGCCATCTTTCTGATTTTGTCTCTGTAATGAGTTAAGCAAGAAACTCTGATGTACCACAGCCTAATTTCTCCTATGCACTTGGTTGAACGTGATATATTCAATCTATGTTTAAAATGAAAGTCCAACATACGGATGCCCAATAGACATATGAAAAGACACTCAATGTCACTCACCATCACAGAAATGCAAATTAAAACCACAATGAGACATTACCTCACACCTGTCAGAATAGCTGTCAGCAATAAATCAACAAACAACCACTGTTGGCGACGATGTGGAGAAAAGGGAACCCTCGTGCACTGTTGGTGGGAATGAAGATTGGTGCAGCTAGTGTGGAAAACAGTTTGGAGTTACCTCAAAAAGTTAAAAATGGACCTGCCTTATGACCAAGCGATTCCAGTTCTAGGAATTTAGCCAGAAAAACTCAAAACACTAATTTGAAAGAATATAGGCACCCCTATGTTCATTGTAGTTTTATGCAATTACAATAGCCAAGATTTGGAAACAGCCCAAGCGTCCATTAATAGATAAGTAGACAAAATGGCTGCGGTACATTTAAACAATGGAGTACTACTAGGCCGTAAAAAAGAAGGAAATCTTACCCTTTGCATCTGCACTGATGGACCTGGAGAACATTATGCTAAGGGAAATAAGCCAGCAAGAGAAAGACAAATGCCATATCATCTCCCTCATATGTGGAATCTAATGAACAAAATGAACTAACAAGCAAAATGGGACAAACTCATAGCTAGAGAACAGGCTGACAGCTGATGGGGGGGGGATGGCTGGGCTGGCAGTATGGAGGGATTGAGCAAAAAAGAAAAAAAAGAAAAAATTCATGGACACAAACAACAGTGTGGTGATTACAGCGAGAGGGGCAGGAGGAGGACAGATGTGAGGGAGATAAACAGTGATGGAAGGAGACTTGACTTGGGGTGGTGAACACACAATACAGTGTACAGATTATGTGTTGTAGAGTTGTGCACCAGAAACCTATATAATTTTGTTAACCAAGTCAATAAATTTAATAAAAAGAATAAATAAGTAAATAAGTAGAAAGTCCAAAATTCAAGAGTAGGTAACCCGGTGCTTCATGTTATTTACACAAATAGAAGAAACTCTTAGAAAATATCAGTTTTGTTAGTGATATGCACTTGAGCACCAAACAAAGAAAATAAAGTAATAAATATCAATAAAATAATTTTTCCTTATATTCACTTGTCAACTACGTCAACCTTTACTCATCATTTCAAACGTCCAGGTGAAAAAGGTGCAGTCTTGTAGAATATATTAGAATGCAAATATTCTTAAAATTTAAATATTTTGATTTGACAAACTTGTTCAGAGCTAATGTATCTTTGTCTTCTCTAACATGCTTCTTTCATTTGTATTTTCGGCACTCTTGTCACATCTTTTCAGCATGACAAAATGTCACTTCCAAGCCCATCCTTTAGACATATTTTACCAGGCTTTTAAAACAATTTAGAAGAATGCTATCACTGCCTCAATGGAGAAGCTTAAAGTAGAACTAAAATAAAGTGATAGTCTAGAATGATTTGCAGAAGTTATAGAGTAGGATAAACTTCTAGAAGACTGATGCTTACCACGTATTTTAAAATTGTGAAGTATTTTGTCCTGCTAAAATTGAAGAGCACCGGAAAATGGAGCAGTCAGTTTACTTAAGCTTGAAAATTTCATTTCATTCAAATTGGATACAGTAGTTAAGTAAAACAATGAGGCTTCTATTTTCTGCCACATGTTATTAAAAAAAAAACAAAACATGTATACAAGAACTGTCATCTGAGCGGCCTGTTTGCCTGCTCAGTGCAAGGTTTTATGTTTCTGAAAGGCCTCCACCCCCATCTCTTAATGCTGAAAATAAATCAATTTCATCTGTTGTTGTTTTATTTCGAGGGCTTTTTTTCCTGCTTCCTTTTAGGCCGGTTTCCACAAAGCCATATGGCAGCTGAGAAAAGGAGAGGAATGAGTTGTATTTTCTGACCTTAACAAAAGGGGCTGTGGTGTCCAAGCTGCCCATGAAAGCAGGAACCACTGTCACATGGAGGAGGGCTGCAGCCGTCAGTGGGGACCCCAGGGCAGGCGGATGGGGCTGCCACTGCTCAGCAGAGAAACAGCGAGTGCTTCCCTGAGTCTTGTCACCGTCTTCATCTACCCCCACCTTTCCCACATCCCTCCCCAGCAGGTTTGGTGCCACAGTTCCATTAGCTGTATGAATGACATGTGATTGGAGGAAGTGTGTGGCAGGGCAAGAAAGGCACAAAGTGAACATTCTTCCTATTAATTTCAGAGATTTTTATCACAAAATGCAAGAATCCCAACAAAGATTGTGACCATCAAGTTTTTAAAGAGCTCAGAATGCACCAAAGCAAGCAGCCCGTAAGATAAATGACTTGTCTCTCACCTACTCAAGTTGAATCCTTCTGTTCTCTAGTAATGGAAAATATTAGGCAGACCCCTAAACAAAGAATATAACATATGTTTAGGCTTTAAGTTTTTAAATCATAAGTTTTGTTAGGGGAATATTCAGAAATTCCCGATCTCACTGACCCACACAAAAACACACATACACACACATGCTTACTCAACTATCCTTTTGTAGTTTCAGACTAAATATATATATATATAGTTCAATGTTTATATATATAAACATCAAAGCTGCAAACCTTTGAAACAGGTAAGCTTCAAACCTTTTTAGCCATGTAAAACAATTGCATACCACAGTACAAAAAATTTCTTGATAACTTTTAGAATAGCAGGTCATAATATACAGGCAAACAATGATTTAAAATATTCAAAAGAGTAAATAATATATATCTTGTTCCATCTCACACCAATGCCTTATACAGAACTGTATATTGACACTGGAGGTAGTTAATAAGAAGGAAAATATTTTGTATGCATAATATTTATCCTCTCTAAAGTAAGAACATGGAAAGGGAGAAAAGGAAGATACTGAGAAATGTTAGACCCAAAACTATAAAAATCGTAAAAGAAAATATAGGCAACAAAAGCTTGGGCATTGCTCATAGCAACGTTGTATTGGATTATCTCCCCAGGCAAAGGAAACACACACACACACACACACACACACACACGGGACTACATTAAACTAAAATGTTTTTGCGTAGCAAAGGAAACCATCAACAAAATAAACAGAATGTGAGAACATATTTGCCAATACATCTGATAAAGGTTTAATATCCAAAATCTATAAAGAACTTACAAAACTCAACACCAAAAATACAAACAACTCCACTAAAAAATGGGCAAAGTACCTGAATAAATACTTCTCCAAGAAGGGTATACAGATAGCCAATAGACATATGAAAATATGCTCGACATCACTAATCATCACAGAAATGTAAATTAAAACCACAATGAGAGATCACCTCACACCTGTCAGAATGGCTATCATCAATAAATAAACAACCGACAAGTGATGGTGAGGATGGGAGAAAGGGGAACCCTAGTGCACTGTTGATAGGAATGCAGGCTGGTGCAGCCACTGTGGAAAGTAGTATGAAGATATCTCAAAAAATTAAAAATGGATTTGTCTCTTGACCCAGCAATCCCACTTCTGAGAATATAGCTGGAAGAACTCAAAACACTCATTTGAAATAACAAGCACCCCTATGTTCACTGAAATATTATTTACAATCACCAAAATATGGAAGCAGCCCAAGTGTCCATCAGTAGATGGGCAGATAAAACAACTATGGGACATTTATACAATAGAATATTACTTGGCCATAAAGAAGAAGACAGTTTTACCCTTTGCAACAATATGGATGGACCTGGAGAACATTATGCTACGTGAAATAAGCCAGACAGAGAAAGACAAATACATATGACTTCCCTCATCTGTGTAATCTTAGGAACAAACTGAAATAACAAGGAAAATGGCGACAGACTCATGGGCTCATAGATGGAGAGCAGGATGACAGGCAGGAGATCAGGGAGGTGAAGGGGTAAAGGGTTTTAGTAAAAAAGGAGAAAAGACTCATGAACATGGACAACAGTGTGGTGACTGCAGGGGCAGGGAGTGTAACTGGACTAAATGGTAATGGAAAAATACAATAAAGAAGAAACTGCTAAAAAATTAAAACTTCTTAAAAATGCTAAAAATATGTATATAAATAACGTATTTTAAAAAAGAGTAAATGAATATTTGTTGTTTCCTCTCATACCAATGCCTTATACAGAACTGTATATTTACACTGGAGGATAATTAATAAGAGGGAAACCTTACACATGTATATTTATCCTCTCTAAAGTGAGAACATGGAAAGAGAGAAAAAGAAGATATGAGAAAAAGCTCCAACCCACACATGTAAGGATCTTAATTTCCATCACACTAAAATCATGTCCAGACAAATTGGAACATACAATTCAACTGCTTCTAATCCTGTCAGCCTCTCTGAACCCTTTACTCATTAGTTAGAGATTGGAATTATTATTTTTTTAAGATTTTATTTATTTTATTATTTTTAGACAGAGGGGAAGTCAAGGAGAAAGAGAGGGAGAGAAACATCAATGTGTGGTTGCCTCTCATGTGCCCTGCACTGGGGACCTGGCCCGCAACCCAGGCACATGCCCTGACTGGGGAATCGAACCAGTGACCCTTTGGTTCACAGGCCGACGCTGAATCCATTGAGCTATACCAGCCAGGGCAAATATATTTATTATTATTTTTTAATCCTCACCTGAGGACAAGCTTATTGATTTTAGAGAGAGGGTAAGGGAGGGAGAACGAGAGGAAGAGAAACATTGATTGCTGCCTCTTTTATGTGCCACGTGCCCCAAGCTGGGACCAAACCCACAACCCATGTACGTACCCTGACCAGGAATTGAACCTGCAACCTTTCTGTTTATGGGACGACACTCCAACTAACTAAGCCACACTGACCAGGGCTGGTATTGTTATTTAAAGAAACACTATACATTTATATATTTAGGTCATAAAAGAATTAGAGCCATTGAGGAAACATTTACTGGATAATGAATTATCTACCGTTGGAAAAAAAAGTGAGAGCTAGAGCAGGGAAAACTAGTAGTCTTGGTTAGAAGGCAGTTAGAAGTGAGGCAGTCCCAAAGACACTTGCCACCAATGCAAAATAGGCTAAGGAAAGTAAAGCTGGTCGTCCTAAGCCAAACAGCCTGACTTCCTGAAATAGTTACTTCTCTCCCCACCAAAAGCTGGACTTGAGGCAGGACACTTGGAGACAGTAGATAAGATGAAAATGAGGAAGTCCTGGGAGGCTGACATCAAAGTAAGTAGCTGACATGACACTTGCCAACATCTTGAATTCTGAAAATATTCTTTTAATAGCATAGTAACACGTAAAACTACAGCCCGGCCAGTGCACTTTGATCCTGACTCACCTACGGGCCACCTTAGCACCATCATAATCTGATCGTGATAAATTAGCATTTCAGTATCCACTCCCCGAGTGGGCATCCAGGGAGAACTATGGGTAATCACATGCACTGTAGCAGAAAAATTATATGACTCCTAACATAAGCACAGTAGAAGGTTAACTAAGAATAGGGATGTAAAAAGCCTTCTAAAATGAGAACCCCTCAGACAACAGAGGGCATTTATCCATTCAGGCGATCAGCCCACTTCCATATTCTGCGGAGTGTGCCATCCTCAGTAAAGCTCGCTTGCTTCGCGTTACTTGGTTTGTGTGATCCGCCCAATTCTTTGTTCACGATCACCAAGAACCTGGTTTTCTGTGCACACCTGTGACACTGGGCCTTGGGCGATGGCAATGCTGGTGTGACTAAAAAGGCTTATGGTGAGTGCCTCAAAGAGATGCTCCACCTTTGGACAGTCCCAGGGACAGTCTTGGGCAAGTGGATAAGTATGTTGTGCTGCCCCAGGTAGGAGGGGTGCCCAGAAAATGGAATTTATTCACAAAATATCATGTATTTATTCTTACATGTTTACACTTCAGTCACCTTCAAAGTACTCTCCATTGGATGCAATACACATATTCGGACCTTTTTTCCCACTGTTCTAAACAGTTTTTGAATTCCTTCATTTTGATGCCTTTTAGTGCTTCTGCTGTTTTTTTGTTTTGCCTCTTCCACATCGGCAAAATTTTTCCCTTTGAGGGCCTTTTTCATCCCAGGAAGCAAAGAAAAGGTCATTCAGGGCGCGATGAGGTGAATAAGGAGGGTGGCGCATGGGGGTCATGCGATTTTTCATAAAAAAGTGCTGAACACTTAGCAGGGGGTGGGCAGGTGTGCTCTTAAATCACCCATCATGAAATGGGCAAACGTGTTGAAAGAGTCTTCAAAAAAAAATTCACTGAAGCTGAAATCAGCCTGTCACAACAACGCCAGCTGGTCCACCGACACAGATGGGTTCCTAGAACGTTCACCTAGCATGAGAAGCCTGGGCTACAAAGGGCCCACCCTCCAGAAGATAATTCTGGTTTTTTGAGGGATCCCCCCTTGTACACAAGTGAGATTATGCAATCATCCCAAGAGAAAGATTTAAAACATAGGTCACAATACTAGTATAGCTTGAAAAGAAGGGCAGGTGAGAGTGATAAAGAATTTGGAACTCCTAATAATGTCAGTGTGAAGAGGGCAGGTAATTCCTCCCATAGATAACAATTATAAAACCTTTACCAAACCACTGGAAACAACACAAGTCGGGCAACAAATGGGAAAAAAGTTTATGGGGAAAAAAAATACTATCCTTCTTGAGTAAAAAATACTTCTTTAAATAATAATCCCCATGCCCACTGACGGAGTCAAGAATTCAGAGAGGCTAGCCAGGATGGGAAGCAGTGAGTTTGTCACCCTAGGTTCATTCTCCGACTCCAGCACCTGTGAGGAGGAGCCACCGCCTTAACAGCTTAAAGTGGCAGGCAACTGAGTTCGGGGAAGGAAAAAGAAAGCCACAGATTGGCGAAAATCCAAGACTAAATATAAACTCTCCAAATCTCAGTCTGGCTAATTACTACACAGGCACGTGGTAGGTCCCTGACAACCTGAAGAACAAGCTTGTCGACACTAGGGAGAATTCTACCCTTGAAAGACATGTGGGCTCCTGATAAGACTTTGGTTTGCTACATCTGTGACTATGTTCCCCCTGAACACAGCATGGGACTCAGGAAGCTAAAGTTTGCTGGCTTGAGGTTAGGAACCTGGACCCTGGGATGCCGGAGCCACTAGAAATTTAAAAGGGAACTACAGAAGAAAGAGAATCACAGGCAGAGTAATCGAGAAAATCTTAGTATAAATGCTACGCAAATGAATGGCTGATCACTAAACTATGTAAACTCAGAGAAGCCACCAGGTAGCCAGGCTAAAAATGAGCTGGAAGCATCTGAAAAACTTGAGCGACACCATCCATATTGATTACTGAAAAATGTAGAGGTTAAAATTGAATAACTGAAAAATTTACTAGAGGATTCAACCGATTTAATATTCAACAGAAGAATACCTTGAAGCACGATAAATAAAAATACATAAAGCTTTAAAAGAGAAAAAATGAATAAAAATCAAGTGTGTCACAGACACTTCTAAAGCAATATCTAACCACCTAAAGTTTCCACAACTATACTAGCAGGGAAGGAAACTGGGGAAAATTAATTAAACGGTGGCTGAATAACTCACAAACTTAGTGAAAAATATTAACTTGTAATTTTGAGAAGCTCAATGAATCCACGACACAAAGGCCCAGCTGAAGCCAAAGGAGAAGAGGAAATCTTGAAAACAGCAACAGAAAAATAACACTATAAACAATTGTGTTGTATTAACAATGCAATTAACAGCTGGCTTCTCGGCAGAAACAATCACCAGACATTCAAAATATACATTCAAATGCTTTTTTCTAAAGCCAACTAAGAACTTTGTTCCATCAAATTTATCATTCAAAAATGAAAATAATATATATTTTCGGCTAGTCAAAATATGACGCTATGTATTGACATCAAATTACAGAAAATATTAAAGAAATTCTATAAGGTAAAAGAAAAATGACAGCAGAGTGTAACTCAGATAGAAAGGAAGGAAATGGTAAACATGTGAATATATGTAAAAGAAAAAAATGTATACACACACACACTCACTTAAATGATACAGTTCATTGTTGTTGTTTGGCTTTTAAAGCAAAGAATGATGATTCTCCCCAATGTATTTTCCCCAATGTTACCGCCAAATATCCTGTTAATATCAACAAATCATGCCAAAAATATACACGATGCATTCGTGCTCTATGTTTCCGCCCTGCGTGAAATGCCGTGGTTTCTCAGACTGCGTTCGGTGTCCCTAGCGCGCGTCCCCGTGGGACTTGGCAGTCGTCACAGGGCACTCGCCATGACCGCTCAGCCAGTGTCCGTGCCCCCTTCCTGACTGCTCTTGCATATGGAATGTTATCCATTTAAAAACATGTCACTCGGCTTTGGCAAAGGAGTGAGAGGAGTTCTACAAATGAGGGCTTTCGTGAAAACTATTGTTTTCTGATCAGAAAAACAGACTCAGGAGGCATGTGCTGTTTTTCTTCTTCTTTTAAACAAACACTTTAATAGCACTCATTATGTTCCTGTCATGATTCAAAATGCTTCGTAATTATTAACATATTTCATCCCTCCAAGAAATCTATGAGGTAGTTGCTATTATTAACCTCATTTTACTAATTTTGAAAGTGAAGCAAAGAAAGCCTAAATAACTTCTGTGACCCTTGCCCTTGGCCCTGGTCCTCCCTGCTGCGTGGAACTGGCTGCATCACCGCAAATGCAACAGCTATCTTATAAACGTGAGCACAAAGTTGACATGCTTAAGACTGTAAAGCAGAAAGAGAAGCTGCTCCGGGCTGTTCGCGCTGTGGTTATACACGCCATGTACGGCTATCTGGATCTGATATTTGCTCAGAAGTCATTTCTTTGTTGTCCATCTCGCCAGGCAGGAAATGAGAAACAATGTCATTTTTTAAAACTCAGCAAGTTCTGCTTCACTTTTACCTAACCAGTCTTCGTTTAGCCTGATGCTTTCCATTCTCACATTTCTATAGGCAGCTTGAAGAAGGTAGGCATCTTCAACACTGTGCCTGGGTGAGTTCATTAGACAAATATGCTATTTTCCATGTTTCCATGCTGTAGGTGACTGAGCGTCCAAACATTCTACTGCCACATAACAAGCACTCCCTTTCTTCCATCTTACAATAATATTTTTCGTACTTTCCTTAAAGTTCCCACGGACAGTCTTTTTGAGGGTTAAGAGGCTGCTACTAATAGTCTCTCCCTTTTCAGTTTCTATTAACTCTCACTTCAACATTTTTCAAGATTCCTTTATCCACTCACCAGTCACTCCTGCAAGATAAATATGAATACATACGTGTGTGTATCTATATGTTTGCTAGCACCCAACTTATAGGTACCAAAGTCTGCCCAAACAATCCTAAAACTTAGTGGCTTAAACAACATTAATTCTAATTTCACCACAAAGCTTCGGTTTGGTGAAATTCCTGCACATTCCTGCTCCAAGCAGTCCTGAAGACTAAGTATTGGAATTATCTGAAGACTCACTCGCTCAAATAGCAGGTGTTGATGCTACCTATTGGCTGAGGCTTCAACTGGACCTGGGTCTGGGACTGGAACACCCACATAGAGCCAGTCTATGACTCTGCTCGGTTTCTACACAACTCATGTCATCTAGCCCTTTTCATGATGAAGCATCCCAAGAGGATAAGCTCCTGCCTATTTCTTTTAATAATTTAGTCATGGAAGTCACATAGGGTCTCATTTCACAGTTGAATCCCACCATATTCAAGAGAAGAAAGCATAACGTCCACCTCTCAATTGCGGAAAGAATATTTAAAATAAAATATATTGGCGTGACTGTCTTTGGAAATTATAATCTGTCACAACACCACTTCCTTACTGTGAGAAAATAAACCCCTCTTTGATTAAGCCATTATAGCCAAATTACTGTAACATGCATAAATTTTGTTATGGATACATATTGTACATGTTTTTGTTTCCATGCTTAATATATTTCCCCTACTGGACTGTAAACTCCAGTAGGGCAGATTCCTTCTGTTTTGTTCCTGTCCTGTTCACACTGGCTGTTCGTTTCAACAAGACTTTGTTGAAATGAATGAAGAGATGTGCCTTGAGGCAGTAAACAGAGAAAGCTGAGCACCTTGGGAGTTAAACGCCTTTCACTGAGGACCAGTATGACGTTCTATGCTCTGTTACACTCAGAGAGTGACATTACAGTGACTTACAGATGGAGCCTAGTGGGCTGAACAAGCTTGAGCCTTCTCGAGTGAGCCTGGTTCGTAGAATGCTCAGGCATTGCATGGGTATGGGGGCATGTGTGTGTGTGTGTGTGTGTGTGTGTGTGTGTGTGTGTGTGTGTAAGCAAAGACTCTGAAAACAACCAAAAAATGAATACAGCTCCTTTACAATAACGTTCCAAGGACATTTTATTGGCAAGCTCAACCTGCTCTACAATTTCCTAATGAAAGCAATTTTTAAGTAACTCTGAACTTGTACAGTAGAGCAAATTGAAAGAGCTAAGAACGTTTTAAATTCAAGTGGTATGGCATAAAAATGTTTGAATTTTACATAAGAGACCATAAAAAACAATGTTAATGTCGAAACCTCTGAAATAATATGCCAGGAAGGCATTAACATAAAAAAATAGCAGTAATGTAATTAGTCATTTTACATTCACTTGAAACAAAACTAACTGATACTATGATTATGAGATGAATTGTTTAAAGTAGGTTTGCTCTGATTTCATGCATTGGAGCCTAATATGTACACTCATGTTTCTTCCAAAGCATAAATTCAATGATGAAGAAAAGAGTCTCGGAAAAAAACGGAAACTTTTTTCTTCCCTTATGACACATGCAATTACCTCACCCTCTAAGGAATGTATGTTGTAAATACTGGATTTATAGCAACACCTCAGATAATTACACAGTTTTAGGGGTATTGAGCAGAGAAAGAATTGCTGACCGTCCACACAATGCCCTCTTTTATTCAGTATTAGTCTCAGAAGAATGTGACGATATAGGTTAACCATGTTTATGTTGTCCTTAAGGAGCAGAAAGTTTATATATATTTTAGAGGGCAATATTCTTTTAACAAGCTAAACCCACTTGCAGGAAAGAAATAAAAGCCTTATAAAAATTGGAATAAATGTTTCAAACCAATATGTTATTTTTTTACATGCTTTACATGGTACATTCATTTTTGTCTCACCCGCACATAACTCTGCAAGTCACTATTGAAGTCAAACTGTCTCAAGGGTAAAAGCATACAGCTGAATGTTTCTGTTGGGTTTAGTTCAGCTCAAAGAGCATCTGGATTTGTTGGTCATGGCATTCTCTCTTAAACCCTCCAGTGTCTGTCTGATCCCAGTTATACCAGAACAATTCGACAATTCAGGGTTTCCTTCTCCATGTAACGACATCTGTTTACATGGTTTATGTCTGTATGAATATAAGCATGTTATCATTTACTGAAAGAATGACAAGATGGTGTATGGCTTTTGTGCCTAATAACCTTTATTCTGCTTCTATGCTTCAATGCTTTAATAAATTGAAGGATATGGTCTAATTCTCTTTGCTTTGAACTATTTATGGTAGAAAAGAGTCAATCAGAAAACACAGATTTCAAAACCAATCTTTACAAAAATTTTGAAAACACTATTTGCTATTTATATTTAGAGGTATCAAAAAATGTAGGGGCAAATACATCATTGGGAATGGTGTCATTAAATCCACCTGTGCATAGATCTTTGTAAAATTCGAATGGAAAAAGAAAACAGATTATAAGGTGATCGTAAGAGAGCTTATTAGATGGATGCATTTCCCTTTACTCAAAGGTGGTGCTATGACTTTTAACAGATAAACAGAATCAACCAATAGAGTGACTTATAAAGGAAGGCGATGCAATGATTTCTTTTCCGTTACTTCACCTGGTATCTACTGCTCTTTCCTTTAAACTGTAAATTCAGGCTTTGACCTCTCCAAGTTGATGTATATAAGAGAAAGAAAGCAGAAAAGGAATGGAAGGTACTTAGTTCACTTATGCAGCTCTGGAGCTACAGCATTAGCAATTTCTGTATTTCAAAGAAACCCATGCCAAAACAACAACAAAACAAAACAAAACACATATATCAGCACATCAGCATTATTACATTCTTGACGTCGAGATACTTTGTGCAATCAGAATGAAAAATGGAATAAAACTTAAACTAATAATCCTACTAGAATAGTAAACTCCTGTTCACTTGAAGGTACTATAAACACCATGTCTATATAAATTGAAGAATTCAATTGACTAGATGAAGGATTCTGCTACTAGAAAGTTTTTTGTTTGTTCTCTGGAAATTTTCTAACCCTGAAGACACCTGGCCTACAATCCCCTTGGGTTGGGTGCGAGAAATTCAGTTGAAAGCATAATCACATGGAGTGAGTTAAGCAGTGGCCACACAGGGCGGGATGGGGGCGAGGAGACAAGTTTCCAACATCATTTGCCTTATGGTCATGGTGGATCCCCAGAAATCTTTTGTTAGTTTGGAAAACTTTCAGTTTCAGAAATTACTAATTTCTTTTTATTGATTGGGTTTTCCTTAGTTCACATCTTCAGTAGCAAGCAGCAAACACAGAATTTAGTGAGATGATTAGACTGATGATTACGTTTCACACATCTTTTAAAAATTACATGATTTTGTGATTCATTGTGTTCCACTGTTATTGCTATGGTGTGAACGTGTCCTCCCAAATCATATACTGAAATCCTATGCCACAGTGATAGTATTAGGAGATGGGCCTTTGGGATGAGATGGGGCCAGGAGGTGGAGCCCGCAAGAATGGGATTAGTGCCTTTATGAAAGGGATCCCACAGAGCTGCCTCCCTCCTCCCATCAGGCAAAGATACAAAGAGTTCTCCTGGCCAGGAGGGTCCTCACCTGACCATGCTGGCACCCTGACTTGAGACTTCCAGTCTCCAAAACCGTGAGCACTACCTCACTGTCGTACATAACCCTCCTAGTCTGTATGACAGTGGTATAGCAGCCTGTAGAGACTAAGAAGACAGTTACATGTTTGGACAAAATAATTGTGCACTTTTTAATATGAAATTGTGGACATAAACTTCAATATCTCATTATTGCATGTCACATCTTTGTTGCCTTTACTGTACAAACAACACACTCATTTACCTCAAATGCTCCTTTCATTCTCAACTGTCTTGCCTACAACAATTTATTATGATTAATTACTTAAAATGTACAGCCACGTGCTGCAAAACGACGTTTGGTCAATGACAAAGAACATATACGACAGTGGTCCCATAAAATCATAATGAAGCAAAAAATTTCTATTGCCCTGGGTTGTGGTAACTACCGCTTCCAGGGGTGTCCAACCTTTTGGCATCTCTGGGCCACACAGGAAGAAGAGGCGTTGTCTTGGACCACACATTAAATACGTTGTGACATGTAATCACAAAAAAATCTCATAACGTTTTAAGTAAATTTACAATTTTGTGTTGGGCCGCATTCATAGCCATCCTGGGACACGAACGGTCCACTGGGCCACAGGTTGGACACCCCTGCCAGTGACACCATAGCTCAAGGCATCCCTGTGCGTGCAGCTCAACCTCGTTCAAGTTACCGATGGTAACGCGATGGGCTAGAGAGACCTTCAGGGCTCAGCGGGCCGCGAGCTTCTCACAGGTGTCTCCCCTTTATAAGCCAGGGTTATATGGACTGAGCAGTATGCTTTTTTGTTAAGATTGCAAGATTCCCTTCAGTGAACCGACAGAAAACGTTGAAGGAAAAAAAAGAAAGGGTGTATTACTTACTGAGCAGAACACTGGAGATGCGCCAGGAGCCCCACGTCCAGGAGGTGAGTAGCCCGGGCAGAGGCACCTGGGTCTGGGCCTCCCTGTCTGGGAGGTGGGGGCGGTGCCCAGCGTTCAGGCTCTCTTTTCATTGGTGGACTTAGAAGCTGAGAGTGGAGTTTTAAAGTGCGAGAAGAGAAAAGAAACGGGTAGCCCAAAAGGTCGGTTATCCGAGATAACCACGGTCTCTGAAATAAAGGAGCTTCCGTGGGGGAGGCTGGTCCCCAACCCCGCGCTGGATGTGCTGTGTATCCAGGCAGCCAGCTGTGCCCTGGATGCCTGGCCCTAAAGCCTGGATCAGGCGGTCGAGTCACAGAGAGAAAAGCCCGCTGTCAGGGCTCACACTCCAGTTCCTCCCGCATCTGTGCTGATGCTGGGGGACACGAACCTACTGCGCCACCAGTGGTACAAAAGTCTAGCACGGGCAGCACAGCCGTGGGTTGTTCCATCGGGGTGTAAGTGCGCGCCGTGGGGTTTGCACAAGGACAGTTTTCTCAGAGCCTATCACCATCATTAAGTGGTGCATGAGTGTAAGTAATGCCTTTAAAATATGAATTACTGAATCATAACTGAACTGGAGTGACTTTTAAGTTTGTGATTGATCCCAATCAGTCATTCCAGATGGATGCCTGACCAATTTAGTGTTTTCAATCAAATATCAACTTTTAAATTTAGCCCCTCAGGATAAGGCTTTCACCAAAGAGAATAGCCTAAATGTCTACCTTCCTTTTATCATTTGGATTAGGGAGGTATTACTGTGAAGTGAGGTGCAGGTGAAGTTTCTTGCCAGGATTAGTAAGAACTATTATATTTTCTGAGAGCTATCTAGAGAAAACAAAATGAGATGGTGCAATTCACTGGGATTTAAGTTTCTGTTGAAAAAGAAATAAAACTTTTTTCCAATGTACTTCCCTTATTCTAAGTGCTACTTTCATAGGCCATGACCAAAATCGCAAGTTGGGCATCTCAAGTCTCTGTGGTTGTAACAGATTTTTTCCCAGCTCGTAACAGATTCATTTCTGCTAAAATTCTATTACTCTAAGCAATTTCTCTCAAGGATTGTAACAATTCTTCTGAAAACAGATCAGCAGCTTTTAGTATAATCTTACTTCATCTAACTGGAATAAGGTCCACTTCTGGTAAATCCTGCAACTGGATGTGACAGGAATAGAAAATTCTATTTCAGTACCTTGCAGAGTATGATGAAAGGCACTTGAAAGGTGGTTGGGATTGCTTTTTGTTTTGTTTTGTTTCATTTTCAGTCCTTCTCTTAGAATTAGCTTTTGTTCTAGTTTAAGTAATGTTTTTACAGCTTTTATACTTTAAGCAGCAATAAAATTTAAAAAAAAATAAAAGCGGGTTCTTTTTCCAATGTTACTGGCAAATAAAACAGTATAAACAAATGCCTTTTGGCAGTATTTTGAAATTATGACATTAAAATAGGTTCAGAAATAAACTGCTCTGTTCTGCACCCAGCTACACTCATTCACAAATTATCAGCACAGATGCACATACTCGAAGGCTGATTGCAGACACTGAAACTGGAAAGAAAAAAAAATCAACTCTGTCTGAATGTATATCTGAGAAAGAAAAGAAAGAGGGACAAGTAGAAAGAAAACAAAAGGGAAGAAAGAGAGCAGGCAGTAGAGAGGAAAGAAAGTAAGAAAAAGAGGAGCTAAAATCATTTCAACTAGATTGACTTTAACAGTCTACAATAGTTTAATGAAATTATTTAAAGCTTAATTTGGTCAAGAAAGTTAACTTAAAGAAGGTTTAACTGAGAGTTTAATTTAAATGAAAAAAATCACTTGAAGAACATTTATCTCTTCAGATAGTTAAATTGCAGAAAGGTACTAATTATTACTTACAAGGCCTCTAAATGATCTGTCCCAGGCTACAGAGCCAGGGACGGATACAATCAGGTCTGTGGCAAATTTGAAAATAAGAAAAAGTAAATAAATATGTAGAGGGATCTAACACCCAAACTTTCTATTGATTGAAATTAATTTTCTAAAATTCTTTTAAAATGTTTAACAATTCTTGAAAAAAAAAAACTCTCTGTGGTTGTATTCAAAATAGTTCATTATAGTGTTCACATGACCCTTATAAGAATTACTGAGCAGTAAGTATCTAGTAGTAAGTATCTGGTAGTAAGTATCAGTAGGTCTGTGGGAAGGCTTCTTATGCCTTTTCCTATCTTCTTTCATCTCTTCTCATTCCTCTTTTACCCTTTCATCTGTGTCCTCCTCCACCTTTCCCTCCTCTTCCTTCTTCTCATAATAACTATCATTTATTTAGTACTCAGTACCCTTACTCATTCCTGTCCAGCGTTCCTGTCCAACGCTGAGTATTAGCAAATAATATCTGGTCCCCTCGCCAAAGCTATGCTGCATTGTAACTTTTATTCCCTGTGTTTGTAAACAAGGACATTCAGACTCGTTTTGGAGAGCAGCTAACTCCAGTGCTTTGCTCCTTATGCCACACGTTGCATTACAGTAAGGTCCTCACTGAACAGTCATTGACAGGTTCTGCAACTTGAAATAAAACAGACATATACCAAAACCAATTTTACCATAGGCTAATTCTGATAAACAAGAGTTAAGTTCCTAAGGCATCTCATCAACGTTATAACAAAAGGATGTTCAGTGAAACGATGTCATTCAAGGACATTCAATGCTTTGCAACTGGAGTGAACAGATGCAAAGAGGGTCTATACCTACAGTGCACGTTGCAATAAACAAACACTATTCTTTTTTATTTTCTTTTAATTCTAAAAGTTAAAGCTTGGGCTACTTAGTATGTGTGGCAAAGGCTTTGTCAGGCAAGAAGGGAAAGAAGTTTGGGGTGTCTCTACACTTGTCAACAATCTGGAGTTTTAGAATTCAGAGCTGGAAAACGTTATTTTGAACTTCGCAGACTGCCTGAGAATTGTCTTTTAACCATTCTCACCAGCATAAAAGAGGATGAATAAGGACTATAGCAGTTTGAAAGACTAATCAAAAGTGTCCCTTTTTGATTAGAATACTTGTGCTTTATTCATGAACAATATTTTTAAACTAATGAGCTCCACACTGCTTGAAGTTAAAATGAAAAGGAACAATCTTGGGATATTTAAGCAATCAAGCTGAATAATTGTGGCTTCCAAATTGGGAGTTCTGAAAAATGCATATTAGAATATTAGTTTCACATTCTGTAAAATTAAAGGGGCTTTTTAAAATTATGTGTACATATTTAAGTTTCTGTCTTCAAAACCTTTAATGCTACTTGCAAAAATGTTAGCTCCCCTAAACTTTAATATCATAAAAACAGACAATTAGCATATGTAGCGAGAATATTTAAAGAGGCATGAAACAATTATATGGCCAATGAAACAAAGTAGTCATAAAATAATAATCCAGGAATGGAAGAAACTATTGGAGGCTATGGCAGTTGTCTGCTTTATATTGTTTGTTAAAGTACAGATCAGCCTGGGAGAGGGAGAAAGGTATCAGAGTGTGCTTCAGAGAGAAAAAGCACTTTGTTCCAGTGGGATCCTATGTAATGAATGATTTTTGACTCCATATAGATATTGATGGGATCAATATAAATTTATAATTATTTTAATAACTTCATAATGTTCAATCAGCTGTTTGTACTGTAACTTACTTTGTCATCTGTTATCCGATTATTGGGTGGGGTTTTTTTGGGGGGGCCATTATAGACAAGGCTGGATGATATTTATACATATGAGGCTCCTTGTCAGTTGGTTGGTGTGAGACACTGACCTCATTTACCTAAATAAATCTTCATATTTCAGCTCTGAACTCAAATATCATTCCCTTAGGATGACTTCCCAGGCTGTCATTTTCAACCCGTGTGCTACAAGAATTTTCAAAGCATGCAACACCTGACTATTGAGTTAGGGGTGCTGATGTCTTTTCCCTTAGACTGTCAGATTTTAAAAATGGCAACAGCCAAGACAACAATAGCTGTCCAGTGTGAGCGTGGATGAATCAAAATTATAGCTATTTTTGTCCAATTGGCAAAAATATACTGTATATCTTTTGGTGTGCTGCAGAATTTTAGTAATTAGTTTATGTGTGCCATGAGATGAAAAAGGTTGAAAGCTGCTGTTCTAGACCATAATTTAGTCTCTCTTATGCTATCTCAGCAAACTGTATTCCACAGCATGTATGTTGCTCCAAAATTCTTTAAGGATTTAATTTTTTAAAATTTCCCCTTCTGCTCACCAAAATGTGCTATGCACAAGGGCAGGGACATTGTTGGCTGCTTAATATATTGTCCATGGCCCAGTAATCACCACATAATGTATATTCAATAAATATCAGCTTAATCAATGATCCAATTTGCTTTTCCACAAGTTCTGATGAAACTGAGATTTTCCTTATGAATGCTTTCTTTAATTTTTAATCTATTTGAGAAGCACCATTTTATATATGGAAACATCATGTGTTAAATTAATTTGCATGAGCTCTTTGTTTAGTAGGAAAGTTGACTTGTTGAAACGCTCAGTGCAACATATTTTCTTCCATGTTATTTCATGTTGTAAAAGATTGTGGGAGATTAATTGGTCAGATATGTGAAGAAATCTGTGGTTAATAGCTAACGCATTTGCCGTCACCATGTAGAGATGTGGTCTACGTGCGGCTGGTTTTGTATCTTCTTCGAAATCTGTAAATTGTCAAACTAAGAAGCACAGTGGTAGCAACTATCAATATGAGTGGAGGTTTGCTTTTAATAAAACAGATTAGCTGCGGCAAATATATTCATGGCGTAGGGGTAAGCTGAGGGCAAAGTCAAGCAGATACATTATAAATAAAGCTCTAGGAATGAATAGACAAGCCTAGTGATGTGTTAAGTAACAGTAGAAAATGAAGCTGTCTGCGTTACCAACTGTCTCTCAAGAAACAAATAAATCAGCCAACCCTATGTTGCAAATGTTATTTGACCCTCCTTCCCTTTATCTGTTTGAAGCTTATGCCGTTTGAGGGAGGGGGGAATCCCTTAGTCTGTAGACTGAAGTCATCATGCTTGGGCTACAACTAGTTTTTGGTCTTTACACAGTGTTGTGTGAAAGTAATGTTTTTAAATCTGCAATAAAAGAAGGATACATCTCGTTTTATCCATAGATTAAAAATTCTTCCGTTGTTATAGACAGAGTAGATATATCCTGGGTTAGCCCCCTGACGCCTCTATATATTAATTTGTAGCTTGGGGATATCTGATTGGTTGAAAAAAATCAAGTCAAATAAACTTGATAGGAATTGTCTATTTAAACATCCATTTTCATCAATGAACTAAACACCATATGGAGCGTTCTTGGTATTGTGTCCTGTGTGTGGCATGCAGTATTTAAAAAGGTAAACAAGACTCAGACCTTGTTCTCAAAGTTACAATTTAATAAGGATGGGGGAGAAAATACCTTTTCATTTTAAACTTTGTTAAAATTTATACCAAGCCTTATACACTGGTGCTACTAGGCTAGGGAGATGCGAGCAAAGTTCTGGGGGCTCTCTTAGAACACAAGTCACCTCGAAGGTTTATAAGTATCAGAGAGAATGCTCATGGGGAGGAAACAAAACAGAAAAGAAACGTATAGCTGAAAAACACACTTTTAATTTAGATATACAGAATTTAGCAAAATATTGCTTAAGTGGACACTATGTGGCAAGAGAAACAAAAAACGTCAAAGGCGACCCCCAAGTTGCTAACCAAGGTAACCAGTGCCATTTAGAAAAGCGAAGGAGGAATGAGGAGGAGTTGTTTGGTCCATAAGACAATTTCATCAGTTTTTCAATAAGTAGTAGCTGAATCTACTTTATGTTAGCCATTGGCCGCAGGTCCTAGAATGCTTTGTTAAAAATGAAAATCTATACAGCACAAGATTTGGTTTACATGGCATTGAGTTTTCATTGTTCATCAAGTCCTGGTAGAAATGTCCATATGGCAGGTGAAAATAAAACGTCAAAACTAGGCATTATGAGCTAAATGTGCGTGCCCCTCCTCCCTGAATCTCCTGTGCTAAAGCTCTAACTCCCAATGTGATGGTACTAGGAGGTGGTTCCTTTGGGAGGTAATTAGGTTTTGATGAGGTCATGAGAGTGGAATCTTTATGATGGAATCAATCCCTTATGGGTTGAAGGAAATACACTAGAGTCTCTTCTCCCTGCCATGCAAGGACACAGTGAGGGGTAGCTGTTGAAAGCCAGGAAGAAGGCCCTCACCAAGAACTGAATCAGCCCACACTGAGGACGTGGGACTTCCCAGCCTCTGAACTGTGAGAAACAAATGACCGTTATTTAAGCCACCTGATACCTGATATTTTCTTAAAGCCACCCAAGCTGACTAAAACACTGCGTCCGAGAAGACGGAACATTAGTAATGGCTCTAATTAATTTGGCCAAAGAATAAAATTTTCGTAAATGCCTACATTTAAGAAATCATGGAACAGAAGAGTGTGGAAAACGTCACAAAGTTATTGAATATGCAACAGGACTGGAAAGTATGGAATCAAAGAAGAAAAGAGGATAATGCTAAGAAGAGTTTTTCAATAGTACCATCTCTTATTTCAGAGGCAAAGTACAAAGAAGCCTGAGAAAAGTAAATAAACTTTGAAAATGGTCGTGTTAAAAGAGAGTGGGAGAAGCAGATGGATTCCAGCAGATATCAAAAGATTTTCTTTAATTGAACACATGTTGACACTACTATCCTCAAGTTGTTTTGCAAATCACTGCAGACTCAGAAACCATGCAACAAGATCAGCACAACCTCCCCCAGTGCAGGAGAAAGTCAAAATACATAGACAAGCAATTTTTAAAATATAACTTGTGAAAGAAACAGACAAGCTTTCTGATTCTTCTCCACTTATTTTTAAAAATTAAAACCACAATGAGATACCACCTCACACTAGTCAGAATGGCCATCATTAACCAATCAACAAGAAACAAGTACTGGCGAGGTTGTGGAGGAAAGGGAACCCTAGTGCACTGTGGGTGGGAATGCAGACTGGTGCAGCCACTGTGGAAAACAGTGTGGGATTTCCTCAAAAAGCTAAAAGTGGAACTACCTTTTTTGGTGGGATTATACCCTAAGAATCCTGAAACACCAATTTAAAAGAACCTGTGCACCCCTTTGTTCACAGCAACGTTATTTACCATAGCCACGTGCTGCAAACAGCCTAAGTGCCTGCCCATCAGTAAATGAGTGGATCAAAAAACTGTGGTACATTTACACAATGGAACATTATGCAGCAGAAAGAAAGAAGGAGCTCGTACCCTTCGCAACAGAGTGGATGGAACTAGAGAATAATATGCTAAGTGTAATAAGCCAGGTGGTGAAAGACAAAGACCATAGGATCTCACCTATTGTGGAGACTAATCAACAAAACAAACAAATGAGCAAAATAGAACCAGAGGGACTGACTGTCAGTGACTCAGGGTGGGGATTGATCGGGGACGGGGGGCGGGGCAGAGGACAGCAATAGGGGAAAATTTGGGAAAACTCTAATAAAACATCAATAAAGTTTTGTTAAAAGCCTCAAATTTACCATATATAAAATAGACGTGCTGTAAGTCAAGGTGCCTGGGGAAGAGATTCTGAGTCTGAGTGTATGAGGGAGGACTCAGAACCACATTTGTGGCCCAGGAGGGAAGCATTATTGAGGGAGTGTTATGTGGGAGTGAAACCAACGCAGAACAACAGAAGTGATGTTAAAAAAAAAAATGGAGAACTTACATCACTTGGTTTCCAGACATATAAAGCTACAGTAATCAAAAGGATGATATTAGTGAAAGGATAAACATATAGATCAATGGAATAGAATGGATAGTCATAAACAGACCTGCATGGGTATTGTCAGTTGCTTTTAAACAGAAGTTCTAAGCAATCCGATTGAGGAAAGGAAAGTCTTTCAACATATGGTACTGGAATGACAACACCTGTGTCTAACTGACAGAAAAGTAAATGTCAACATGCATCTTACATATTACACAAAAATCAAATTAAAATAGATCATAGATCTAAAAGTAAAAGTTAACAATATCAAACTTCTAAAGGAAAACATAATAGAAGGTGTTGGACGCTGAAGGACAGAAAGGTTCCAAAAGAGGACACAGACAGCATGAGCCTTCAGGAAATGAACACGATTTTCTCAAAATTCAAAGCTTTACCTCTTTGAAAGGCATAACTAAGAAAACTAAGAAATTTTAACATACCTCTATCAGTTATTGATAGGACACGCAGACAAAAGTATCGATTAAACTGTAGGAGATTTGATATTATGTTGATATAATTTGTGTGTGTATGTATATCTATATCTCTATAGATCAAGGATGGATAGACAGATATAAAACCTTGCACCATACAGTTGTAGAAATAATTAACAGAGCAGTTTCCTATTTCAATTTGTATAAAGCCAGTCACATTTGAATAAATTACATGCTTAAAACTGGAATATTTTATCAGGAATATTTGTTGACTTGAGGGAACATGGACACAAACTTTCATTGTTTATTGGCTTTCTGATTATTTTGACTACAAATCAGAATCATGCCTCAAAAGCCTCACCCTTTCACCTATATTTTAAAGCTTTATGTTTCAGAAAAAAATTCTTAATGCTAACATTCATATCCATTTCTATGTACCCGATAATACTGAACAAATATCTGCATCAGGGGTCAGCAAACTACAGTGGATAACTTGTTTTTATAAATAAAGTTTTTAGGACACAGCCATACCTCTTTACTTACATATTATCTGCAGTGTTTTCATATTACAATGGAAGATAAGAATAACTGATCAAGAACATAATGCCCACGAGCCTGAAATATTTACTCTGGTCCTTTAAGAAAAAAAGTTTGCCAGTCCCTGATCTGCATGTTTGAACAAGCGGAGGCTAATTTGAAAAATTCAAACCATATGGCTATCTTAAGTCTGTTATTTATGTTTAGAGATTTGCAAAAGTTCAGTTGTCGCATTGTTCTCATTGTTCAAGTATAAACCTTTCATATTAGAAATTGCTGCATGTAAGGCTCTGGGAACTTATACTGTGAACTTTAATAAATGAGAACTAATATTGCAAATATTTTAATATGGTATGAAAAAAATGTATAAATGTATAGTGTTATCCTATTCTTCTCTGCAAATTGGAGGTAGTATTGGGGTAAGGGAATTTTTTGGAACCTGATCTAAATATTTAGTTCACTCTCAGGGCTACCACACAACAAAGTGAATAAATAACATTTTTAAAATGGATAGAAAATGACACCTTATCATCTATAACTGTCTTCCCTATTCCCCATCATGCATTTTTTTTCAGTTTCATTATAAGAAATATCAAGTGATCTCAAACTCACTCCACCGTATAGTTATTATAACAAAAGAAACAGGGAAAAAACAGAGGAAATGAAATCACATCTCTACACTTCTGGAAACAATCATGCCGTGTGAGTCAGACCGCAGGGCCATGCTGTTTTGCCAGAATACTATAGTACAGCTCTAAGGAAAACCAAACCAACACAAAAAGCAGTAAAATAAAAAGGGAACCAATTGAATAGGAAAATATATTCGCCAATGATACATCAGACAAGGGTTTGATCTCCAAAATATATAAAGAACTCACATGACTCTACTCCAGGGAGACAAACAACCCAATTAAGAAATGGGCAAAGGACCTGAACAGACACTTCTCTAAGGAGGACATACACAGGGCCCAGAGACATATGAAAAGATGCTCAGCATCACTAGACAACAGACAGGTGCAAATTAAAACCACAATGAGATACCACTTCACACCAGACAGAATGGCCATCATAACCAAATCAACAAACAAGTGCTGGCGAGGATGTAGAGAAAAGGGAACCCTAGTTCACTGTCGGTGGGAATGCAGACTGGTGCAGCCACTGTGGAAAACAGTATGGAATTTCCTCAGAAAACTAAAAATGGAACTGACTTGACCCAGTGATTCCTGCGCTGGGATTATACCCTAAAAATCCAGAAACACCAATTCAGAAGAACTTATGCCCCACAATGTTCATAGCAGCACAATTTACAATAGTCAAGTGTTGGAAGCAACCTAGGTTCCCATCAGTTAATGAGTGGATCAAAAAACTGTGGTACATTTCCACAATGGAATACTACGCACAGAAGGAAAGAAGGAGCTCCTACCATTCCCAATGGCATGGACAGATCTGGAGAGCATTATACTAAGTGAAATAAGCCAGGTGGTGAAAGACAAATACCATAGGATCTCACCTATAGTGGAGACTAATCAACAGAACAAACAAGCAAGTAAAATGTAACCGGAGACATTGAAGTGAGAAACAAAGTGAGAGTGAACAGAGGAGACAGGGGAGGGGAAGACAGGGGAAAACAGGGGAAGGGTGGTCAAGGAACATACATGGGGGACTCATGGACAAAGCCAAGGGGGGTGGGATCGAGGGTACAGAGAGGGGATGGGAGGAGCGGGGAGAGTGGTGAGGGGGAAATGGGCACAACTGTACTTGAACAACAATTAAAAAAGAAGAAAATAAAATAAAATGCAAAAAAAGCAGTAAAAAGAAAAATAAAAGGATAAACATTAAAATCATTTTACACTATAGAATTTAACACTGTGTGAATGGTCTTTATTTATGGCTAGATATTGGATGGTCTATTGTGAAGAGGGGTGATTGTACCTTGGAAATAAAAGACTGACAGTAATTCAGGACAGACATTAGGATAATTGTGTGATTTAAAGGAGTCTTTCAATATTTAAGTCTACCTAGTGCCTGTCCTTCAAGATGTGAAACCATACATTGTGTTTCAATTTAATCACACCTATCTATATACATTTTATGCTTCTTGCATTCTGTAATAATTTAAAATAACATTGTCCTAGAGATACATGTTACTAATTTTTTAACTCCAATACACCTATTTTCATTCCACTATATATGTTATTAGATTATTTGCTTAACCATCAGACAAATACATTAACCAGGATAGAATAGATCTGGAAAACATGATTTAGAATTTACACTTGAGGGTATAGGTACATTTCTGGATCTAAGAAATTTTATTTAACTGCTTCTCAATTGTCTAGTGGTGATAATATGTCTTTATTGTATGTGTGTTTTTATGCATAATTACTCATAAATATATTATGTATAAAATTTAACTAATGCATCGAGCATTGTTGGAACAATAAAATTTATTTTTCTTTATGAACCCCAGGAGAAAAAAGTTATAAGTTAAGGAAAAATATTGACAATTTATTACCTCTGGTGGGGTGTTAAATTGCAAGGAGTTTCTGTAGTCTTGTATAAGTCCATATGAAGAAAAACAATATACAGTTAAGGCTTTCATCACTATCAGAAGATGAATAAGCAGATGATAGAAAAGGAAAGGATAGATAAGTAGATAAATAGATACTACCACATACACTCATAGCTTATGTACCCAAACATGTGCATGTATGTATACATTATGGCACAATCAAGGCCACTTAGAAATTATGAGTATGCTCAGTAATACTTGTGCAAGACCTCTGAAAATTCTGTTCAACTACTTTGCTATTGTTCATTAAATTTGAGTCTGACTTAAGTACACAATAAAGACATTAGCAATTTTTTAATTTTTAATTACATAACAATTTCTATTATTCAAGTCCAATATTTATTTGAAAATTGTGAACAAAAGACTAAAATAAGTTATAGTGACACACCATTTTATCTTTGTAAAGTGTACAATATCATTAATTTTGTAGCATTGTATTTCTTTAGTCAAAAAACTGTCAATTTCATGAATATTTTGCACATATATTGATATAATTAACAATTCATTACAAATTGCTTTTAGTTTTTAAAAAGTTAACATGTGCATAAGTACAATATCAAAGAATTGTGGGAAAAACCAACCAATTCATTGTGTTTTTGTTTAGAAATAAAAATAACACATTTAATAATAATTCTTTAGTGTGCTCCAACTATTAGGTAAGACAAACATCAAATACATATATTTTTTGAAAAATAATTATTCCTTTCCATTATTTAAAATTTCTTCTCTTTTCAATAATTGGACAGGTGATTGCTGATGGAACTGATGAGCGGAGTTTATTCACCTACCAAACTTGCATTGTTTCAATGCTATGTAGGCTGCAGAAGTGAAAGAACCATCACCCCTTCCTTACTAGGCTCCAACCTGGTGGGAGATGCTGACTTGCAAACACTCAGCTTTAAACATCCAGTGTTAAAATAAAGACACATCCAAGGAGTCCCAGAACCCATAAATTTTTCATCTTATATGTTCCTCACTTTCCTCCCTTTGCAAATGTAAGGAATTTTTTAATGAATTTCTTCGTTAGAATAGCAAATTCTTTCTCTCTCTGTTCTTCACTTTTTTTCTTTTTTTTTTTCTTGCAGTGTCTCTAGTAAGTGCATTCTTATGTCAGTTGTCCACTTGGTTTGGTTATGCCAAGGACAAGCTATGCAAGATGAAGTGCTAAATGTGTTAGTCAAATTATTTATGTTAAAAGTTATTTTCCAAGTGAACTGAGCTAAAAATTGTGGCTTAGTTCCTTTTGTTTTTCTAGTATAAAACTCATATGACTTTATATGTTCTAAGTAACTTCTAAAGCTTTGCATTTAACTATTAACTTAAAACATCAATATTTAATTTAAAATTTGAGTTAGTATTTGCTTTTTTTTATATCTTTTTGTCTATGAGAGTTATAATAAAATAGGGGTAAGAGAGTTAGGTTTATCATGGAAGCCCAGATAGGTTATTATCATATTAGAATGAAAGTTTTCTATCTTTCAGTAGGTATTGTTTTTTTTAAAGCATTAATTTTTCAATTTCTTCAAAAACAAGGCACAATCAATTGAAAAAGCTATTGATATGAAAATTGTTTTGTTCTAGGTACAAATGTGAAAAATAATGTAATATGCAGACGATAATTACAGTTGTTTTGAGGTCAAAATAAATAGTATTATTCTCTCTTGAGCCATACAGGAAGTAAAGGGACTTTTTTTATTGCTTCCATCTGGCTCACAGATGTCATTTATTGTGAAAATTAGCAATGTATGAAAACCTTATGGCTAATCCGTTTGGAAACACATTCATTTTTATGATGAGATAAAAGACCAAGAAGATAGTATATACATGTTTAAAGAGAATATATTACATATTTATCAAACCTAAAGAATTCATGTTACTAAATGGTAATTTTTTACCAGCTAGTGTTTCTTATCTAAAATAATTTTTAACATTTTTCTCACCAGTACAAAGAATGACTTGAGTATTTTTTAAATTACTTTTATTACTAAAGGGCATATGGATATAAAATTGTCCCTCAGCATCTGAGGGGCATTGATTCCAGGACTTCTGTGGGTAGCAAAATCCGTGGATACTCATGTCCCTGTGTAAGATGGCTTAGTATTTGCATAAAAACCACACACATTCTCCCCTATGCTTTAAATCATCGCTGGATTACTTAGAACACCTAACCCAGTGTAAATGCTATGTAAATAGTTTTTATACTGTAATGATTAGGGAATAGTGACAAGAAAAAAAGGTCTGTACATGTCAGTACGGACTCAGCCATCATAGACCTAACTACATGGTAAAGGTTAGCAACAACATAAAAAAATATTTTTAATATTTTCATTGCAAGGTTAGTGGGATCTGCAGATATGGAACCTACAGATACAGAGTGATTACATTAGGGAGAAACTCTTATTCATTTAATAATGTTCTTGATAAGTTTTGGCTTGTAGAAAATTTCTTTGGAAATTCTGCAATATTCTTTGTTTCCACTTACATTTGGCTTCTAATAATATAACATTTTAAAGATTTGGTGTGTATATATGTATATATTTTCATTCCATATCTGGTTTTATCACAACTCTTATGCATGAAAAACCATCTGGCTGATAATATGGTGTGTAAGTAAACTTTAATGTGGTGCCTGATATTCTTCTGATATAGTCAGTTATCATCCAGAGCCTCAGTTATTGAATCTCACTTCCCTACTGATCTTCTCGCTGGAGCTTTCATTGTCAAATGTATCTAGATTCCCTACAAATATAACATCATAGGCCCTCCTGTGGGTCACCTAAGAGGGAAAGTTTATAAGTTTAGAAAATACTGCTGAACCAAACAGCTTATGATTTCACCTATAAACTTATACAAATGCATTTCTTCAGCATCACATAGAAAGATGTCTGTTCTGAGATGATAACTCTAAGATCCAGTGAACACAGCGCTACTGCGGCACGGTTTCTCTTCAAATCAACAACACTGCCCTTAATCATGGCCTCCCTGAAACTGGGTGAGAGGTGCAGTCAGCAGAGATAGAGGTGGGAAGGCATGGTTAGAAGAGGCAAATGCATGACAAAATATATATGCTTCTCTGTGCTTTTCCAGAGCCTTTTCAACAGGCGAGAACAATTGGAAATTTTGATCCCACAAAAACATCCTCCATTCCTTTCATTTCTTTGACAAATATGTAGTATATTTTCTAGGCAAGGTGCATATGGCTAAAATGGCATCATGAGTTTCATCATTAGGTTTAGATTGGAAGAATTTGAATATGAAGTGTAAAACTAAATATCAATTTGAATCAACCAGGATAACATAATAGTTTCTCTGAGCATGTCATACACACTTCAGGCAACAACAGTCTCTTTTCACAGGTACAAACCTTTCAGGAAGAAATGGATGGGAGTAAGCAAACAGAATATTAGCTAAGTGTATCCAAATTGTCTAGCAAATGTACTCGGCTAAGACTTAGAAACCCTGAGAAGTCACATGTAAGCTATAAAACTGTTCCCGGTACTGTTTACCCTATGAGATACTCCAACAGTTTAACAGTATGAAAGACTTCAATACTCAATATAATTTTCTGACATAATTCCTTGGGGCTATAGGATTCCAACAATTTTTAAGCTTCTAAAACTCACAACTCTACAGTCAACTTAAAATCAGTAACAGGATGTGACTTTAGTTGTATTTGTTACTTTCTAGAATTCTTCTGGTAAGTATGATAATTTTGTAGGGCTGACTAACATGCTACGTTTGTGTCAATATCAAAAACACAGACATCAATATTGTTACTTGGAAAAGTTGATGAGAACTCGTGAGAGCATTTCACACATCTTAACATTCTCCACTACAAGAGTTAGCAAATTTTTCCTTCCTTTATGAGCATTTATCTTTGCCTTGGAAAATCAAGTATTCCTATACGATTCCATGAAATCACCCATGTTAGAAAAAAATGTCTGTTTCAGGGTTTGCTTGTTTGTTTTTCAGTTTCTTACCTGATTGGGTGATATTGAAAATGGAAAGTCTTTTGAATACGATACCATTTTTTATTCAAAATGTGGGTCTGGGGATTTATTGGCTGATTTTCAGAGGGTTCACCTGCATAGTGTTAGGGGATGATAGGTTTTAAAAAGGGTTACTTCAAACTACATTAATTTTCTTTCTCGCAGCCCACGTCCTCACTCTTCTGGGGTGTGTGTGCTCAGCTGGTTCTCCAGACCTTGGTCACAGTCTCGCTGACCTTGGTTGCCTAGTTACAAAACCCTCTTTGTCATTTGCGAGATGCTTGTCTTGATGGAGAGCAATGGATTTTCTTTTTCCTAAAGTCAACTTAACGGAGTTTCTATTTCAGAGTAGAATTTATTAAAACCAGTACATCTTGCCAAATTTAGAACTTGTACTTCTTAGGGACTAAAATTATGAACTGGAAATTTTCCTATCCAAATTTTATTTACTATTGCTAAAATTTACTTCCTGGTTCTAGAGAATAGGTTCTCAGATAGCTAGGGTTGCAATGTAAGCTTCTTAAAAAATGGGGCAACTTTATGATAAAGTACAAGAATGTTTTGAAACATCGCAGTATGTCTTCTGAAGACAAATATTTTGAAAATCAATCAATAGTGTATAACATTTAGTTTTTCTCTCTTTTGTATAAATGAACATGAGAGGAACTATATTTTTAATAATTTTTGATGCAAGAAAAATAATCTGTAATGTACATCCCACTTCTGTCATTATTATAGTGTTTTTCTTTCTAAAGTTGCATATCCCTGTGCTAATGTCAAAATACAATATTGGTCATCAGAAAGGTATTTGTACAAATTTTTATATCTAGTTTATTCAGTTTTCTTCCCCAGAAAAATAAGATTCCCTGCTATGTGTATATACCATTAAGTATTAACTTAATGAGCTTATAAAACCACACAAAGATAGTATTTGCTTGCTGTGAGCCTGAAGGTTGTGATTCTGGAGATGACCCTAAATAGGGTCAAGTGTTCAAACTGAGCATAAGTACCATGGCCAAGTTGCAAAATAACAAGTCCGTTATATCATCCATCCAGTTTGCTACTTGGACACTTGAGCATGGAGTCCCACTGAAGTTAGTTTAATTGATACCAGCTGTTAAACTGTAGCTTGCTTTTTTTTTTTTTCCCCTTCTTGGTTTTGGACAGGAGCCAATTTGACTTGAAAGCAATGCCACTAAAAAGAAGAGACTGAAGAATGATGCCAATGTATACGTATGTGTTTCTTTCAAGCCATTTTGCTCCAGCAGTTCATCGCAAGGCCATGATGATTCAAACACAGTAACAGTGATAATGGGTTGCTTGACTGCTAAAAGGCAGCTGGACCGACTGAAGCCAGGAGGAGTGGGAAAAACATTTCACTTTTAAACTTTTCTCTTTATGAAGAATAATTTCCTCTTAACAATATGGTGGAGGATTTATTTTCATCCTCCTGGTACTTTCTGTAATATAATCTATAAGACATATTTGTAGCTAAAGTAACCAATGAGCCTCGTGTCTCCAAATTTTAGCTTCTTCACAATTTTTTTTTTCTTCATGAAGGTATTGAGCAAAAAACTTTTGTTTTTTTCCTGAAATCCAAATATCAGATAATATTCTTGCCCTCCTCCAAAATCAGAATAACACTGCATAACTGAGACATTTCTCAGATATCATCTAAGAGATTTATATAGAATTTCATATAACTATTTAACGTTAAACCTAAATTAACAATTTAAGTCTGTCAATTCCTAGTTAATGACAATTCTACCCTATGACAAACTGGTCTTCTTACCTATTTTGCCCAATAGTATTTTTTCTATTAAAAATGCATAGTAGTTTAAATAAATTGTAAATTTCCAAGCCAATTGGTGAAATTAAAGTGATAAACTGCAATTTGTCAAACTTAAAAGTTTCATTTTAGACAACAGGGAACTTTTAAGTGTGCTAAAAGTAGGAGAAATTATGCAGGAAGGTATGTTTTAAAAGGAATAATTTGTCAGCAAGGTAGTCAAAAGGGTGTTAATATTAAAGGCATGTGAGGAGACCAGGAAACCATTGCAAGAATGAAACCGTGTGAGGCACATTCAGAAGAGAATGAATGAAAATCTATGAACAAAGAAAAGTCTGGCCTTCGAACAACTGGGTATAAAAGAAAGGTGGGGCATTTATGCTGTAAAGGAGAGTTCGTGCTTCGGATAATGAACCATTTAGTCACCCAACCAATATTCACTGAGCACCCGCTACCTACCACGCACTCTTCTACTTACTGTAATTCAGAAACGAACAGAGAGTTGATAGAGTGCAGTTACCATCTTTATCATTGCTCAACGCCTTTGTCCTGAAACATATTTCTTTGAATGACTTTTTCACATTCCTTGTGTCCCTGAAAGGACATGGAAAGGAATAAGTATCTTGCGTACAGAAAAATAAATAGAAGAGCCCTGCATTAAAACAGAATGTTTTGCAGATAGGTACTTTGACATCCCTGGAGATAAAAATGAAGTGTTCCACATAGTTTGTTTTAGTAGTTACTCTTTCTCTCCTTCTTCCAGGTCCCCTATTAAGTACCCTCTACTTTCTCCACCACTGGAGATCTCACAACTTCTCTACCTGTTCTGAAGGAACCCTGAGTCAAGTGATTTATGGGCAGGGGAAAACAGATGAACTCGGTCCTCTCTACCCCACTCTCATGAGCAAGTTAAGGTCCGTAAAGTTGAGAGTGAATTAAATTCACAAAGAAAGAAGCATAGGCATTCACCCATGTATCCCACCTCCAATATTTTTCCCATGATACTAAAGCAGGATGTTGTTATGGCCAGGCGAGGGTTAGCTGATAGAGGAAATGATGAAGCATTTTTCGAACCATGCTCTATCAGGAGGTGGGACCATAACTTCAGCCATTTGTCAACAGGAAGAAAACAATGAATCCGCTCAGAGTTTCTCAGTTTTGGTTCTACTGACAACATGGACCAGATAATTTTTTTGTTGTGAGAGACTCTCTCATTCATTAGCGGCGTCCCTGGTCTCTACTCAGGAGGTGTCAGTAGCATGCCCCTTCCCCCAAATAATAATAATTCATCTCCAGACATTTCCAATGTCCCCTGGGAGGGGCAAAATCACCCTCAGTTGTGAGTCACTGGTCTAGTTGAAGTTTGGTCCATCATACAAGTACGCAGAGGCGGTTTGGTTTACAGGGGGCGTGCCAGTTGAACTGTACTCTCAGACCTCAGATGGTTCCTTTGTCCATCTGAGCATCAAAAGCATACCTTATGTCCTTATACCACAAACAAGTGCTTGCTTTTCTGTGGCTAACATCCTTTTAAACTCTCCGTTGGAAGAGGAGGCTGGATTCTTGTTGATTCAGGGTCTTTATCTACTTATTAAGATAAATGTATTAACACTAGAAGCTAAAATACTTTCGTAGTCAGTTTTTGTCTTCCTATATTATATATAATCTTTCTTTGTCATCCAATTGTGTAAGTTTTATAAAACAAACATAACCTTGCTCAGTGCTTTGTCCCCCAAATCCAAATAATCACAAACAGAACTTGGCTTCAATTCAGCAAATTTACTTTGTGTTCTTTAGTAAATAATTCCTCACACATTATATACAGAAGGTAAACATATTAAACTTTCTTTTAATTCTTTGGCCACAAGAGATAGTATTTATATTTTTCAATAAAAGTATAAAACATCAGTTCAACCAAAAATCCCATATAGTGTATCTGCTTCATATTCAATCAGCATTTAACAGGAACATGCATCCTCTTCAGATTTTTATATTTCTAAATTTAATAATAAAGAGGACATATTAAACTAAGTACTTAAGATAATTGGGACTATAAACAGAGGCAATAATTTGCCTCGTTTTCCCTTTAAGCACTGATTAAAATGATATAAATATTCTGTTCTTTAGTATGTTTCAATGCTCTGCTTATCAAAGTCATTTTAACACTGTGATAATTCAGAAATTATTCTTTTGTAACAAATGTTTGGATTTTAGTTATAATTAATTACTCAAATTTGAATCATTTGATATTGTCCATTTTTTTCTTTCTTAACCTTTTTTTGTCCACTCAGTTAGTCTATAACATGCACTAAATTTGCAGAGTAAAGCTTATAATTGATCAGTTTGTGATGATAATTCATCCTTAGGAAATGATGTCATAATAACTAATGTTTAGAACAGAAGAAAATATTTTAAATCTTTTTCATTTTATAATACTCTTTCATCTACTTGATATCTTTGTAAATCCTCTACCAATCCTGTTTTGAAACTCAAATTTTTACATAGTTTTAGAGGACTGTATTTCCAGAAAAAAATCCTAGAGACTTCCTGTATATGTCTTTTTTTTTAACCAACTGTATATTTTGTGATCCTTGAGGTCATGAACTATCTCTTTGTTGAGAGATTATATGATTCATGCACATGATGATTTGAAGAGTCTTGCATTTGATTTTATGCTTCCCTAAGGCTGACTGGCAGAAGTATAGAGAATGTTTAATAATGAGATTAAAAATGTTTATACTGTAGATTAGATTATTACACCCATGGTTTCTAGGTACAAGGTATTCTTGTAAATTAATGTTAAGTGTAATGTATAATCTTCAGTAGGTACACTGAAATTTCAGATGTGTTTAAAACCTCAATTGGCATATGCTGAACTTATTTACCTGATTATTTTGGGGGCTTCCTTTTAAGAAATATAATCATTTTAAAACCTGGAAAATGCACAAGAAGGAAATCACTTCACCCATGTTTTTGGCAATTGAAAATGAAACACAAAATAATTTTCTGTAACTATTTGATTTTAATATGTGAAAAAAATGCCTGGAATATTGGTACTTCAGCAAGATAGTTTGACTTCCCACTCAAAGCTATATTTGAGGAAAAACAAAATGTATTATTTTATTTTCTCTGAAGGTAATCTTTACGTTCCCAGGACTACAACCTTGCTGTATGTGACTGCTTACCCATTTCCCTGCATGAGACATCCCGTTTCAACTCCCTTGCTGAGACTTTAGTAATTTTTCCAAAATGTTAGTAGTAGATTATTATTAGTGTCAGAAATGACTCCTTACAGAGATCATATTCAGATCTGTGTAGCCCTGGCCTGTGTGGCTCAATCATTTAGAACATTGTCCCGTAAGCCAAAAGGTCGCAGGTTCAGTTTCCAAACAGGGCACATGCCTGAGTTGTGGGTTCGGTCCCCAGTAGGGGCAAGTACAAGAGGCAACGGATGATATTTCTCTTTCACATCAATGTTTCTCTCCTTCTCTCTTTCCCGCCCTTCCCCTCTCCCTAAAATCAATAAGCATGTCCTCTGGTGAGGATTAAAAAAAAAAAAAGATTTCTGTAGATAGATGCAACACCTTGGCAGAGAGCTTAATAGACCCCAGTTAAGACCCCTTTTGCCATCCTGTGACTCTGCTTCTGATTTATCATATGGGCACAATGACGAGTCAGGTATCTGTTTATTGACTCCAATTCAAAACTAAAGCATTGCGCAGTAAATGCATGGAGATTCACAAATTAAAATTATTTGTCAGGGTGCCACCTCATTATATATTATGTATCTTAGAACTCAAGAAAAAAGTAAGAGATTCTAACAGTTACTGTACACTTATGAAGTGCAATGTAAAACTATGTATGGCTTATTTTTTTAAGTCTTTATGTAAGTAGTCACTTGGTAGTTTACAGTCCTGATCCAGTGATAGCCCCATCTCCTTGGGTGTTTTGGAAAATGTCTCTGGAAAGTGGCTTTATATAGGCTGCAGTGTATTTTATTAACTGACTCAGTAGTGCTGAACTTTTATACTTTAAATTTGGATTTCATTTGGAACTACGACTCCTGAAAAATGTAAGCGATAGAATCAGGCTGTGCCATTTTTAGCCCCTCAATAATTTGTGTATTTTAATAGTTCTAAGGTTGATTTTTGTTTCTACATGACTCACATATTTGCAAGAAAATACAGTTAAATCGGATCTCCAAATTCTTTGTGTAATGGAATAAATAGGTCCTCTCCCAAGAGGACCATTTGAAAGGACAACACTCTGATGGAGTAAATATAGGCATGTTTATAAAAAAAAAACCCCAGCTATTTCTAGTCACACTTTGTACTTCTCAGGAAGACTAAGGAGCTATCAGGTTTCACTGGGTCTGGGTCTGTCTTCGAGGATGTTGTGTGACTTGTCAGACATCTCCAGGACATCCCAAGGTGGTACCATGAAATCGTCGTTATCAAGAACTTTTTAAAGGAATTTTGTGAAAGACAAAATGCCTTTCCCTGTGATCTTATAATTTGGTTTTTGCCCTTATTAAACCAACATTTACAGTGTTACTTGAAATTTTCAGCCTGGGAATTATTTAGGCTTAAACAATCAATGTAAGTTAATAATTCCCTCTTTCTCTTGCTATTCTAGTACACAAGAACTGGGCATTTGTCCAAAAGACAAAAAGTTGATTTTAAATACAAAAACTGAAGAAATACATCCTGGTTTTCCAATTGCTGCCTTAAACTGGGGGTAGGGGGAACCGAAGTGATATTTTAAAATGTAGTCTAAATATTTATAGAAAACCCAACAAAAAAGTGAATTCCTCCTAAAGAGCCTGTAAAATCAGCTATAAGTAGATAGCAGTAATTTTGTGAAATTTATTTCCATGGACAACTAGAGCTTTTTTCTAAACTCTTTTTAATTAAGTATCTTCAGAAAAGGCTTCTTTGTCTCTTGAGGCCAGGTCCTATTTACTCGGACACTGGAAGTTTTAAATTATAGTCCTTTTGTTTTAAGACTTACATAAGGTAGTTATTGATCTTAGTGTTTCTCTTTTTAAATTAATAAATTAACAACAATAATTGGGGCTTAAATTATTATATGCAATAATAATTGCATATAATGCATATGATGCTAAAAATTCTAAATTAATAAAATCAGAGTAAATGAAGTATCATTTTCAAATTCATTCATACACTTATTTAATATAAATTTGTCAAGTATCTGTTTTGGTTTAGTCATAATGATGAAAGAGTGGTAACTGTAAAACAAAAAGTGAACAGATTTCATGCCTGTGTGGAACTCAGAGTTTATCAAAATCAAGAAATTATTTAAGATAATTATTTTTCAACTATAAACTGTACCTCCCAGGTTTATCTAAATTGTCATATATAAACCAAATCAACAGTATCATCATTGATTTTGTCTTTAAATATGCATTTATAATGATAAAACATGTAAGTAAATATTAATTTTGAAGAATGATTTTATTATCATGGAATATTAAGAATGTATAATAACATATTTAGTTTTGACAGGAACCAACTCTATGACTTAATTATAATTTCAGAAATTTAATTTATACCCATATCTTTTACTTCTTTACATAAAACAAATAAAACTGTGTACTACACATTTTTTTGGAATTTCCTAGTAGAAACTCCCTTCTTACAAAATTGAAGCCAGTAATTTGCAGTTGATTAATTGACTTATTTGATAATCAAAACTGTAACAAATTATTGTTAATGATGTATATGCAGGGACACTACATCTATTCCCAAATGGGAATAGTGCTGGAAGTATAGAGCATGTACTCTATATGAGTATATATTTTTCTTAACCATATCTCTTGTAAAATAAGGATCTAGAAACCTCTGTAGCAGATTTAATTTTCAAATACAATAAGTATTACAGATTAGGGAAGGTATCTGGTAAATCAGACTTGACCAATTCAAACAATAACATTGTGAAATTATTGTGTTTAATAAAACCAGTTAGAAATTCACATTAATTTCATGTTTAATTTAACCAATAAAAGATGTTTAACTGAGTAAGGATATTTTTCTCATTATACTTCCAATTTCATGCAGTCATAAAGAAAATTATAGGGTCTTTTTTTTTACACATTTTGTGTTTTGATCTGAAAATGGCACAAGTTGATTCTAGAACGGAAAAAAATTTTTCTGTAAAAATAAATCTGCAATTCCTTTCATCTTTTGCACTTAAATAAAGGACTAGAGTTAATTTTGATATATGATGATAGATTATATTAAAGTTTAGGAAATGAGTAGTACATATATTTATTAAATGAGAACTTTAGTTTGATAAATTTTGTTTAGTTTGATAAACTAAGCAAAATATGTAGTTACTTGAACAACATTTAAACCACATTTAACCGCATTTTAAATAAGATTTTTCAATTCAGAATAACTAAACAATATCATCTATGTATATAATTCCTTTCTTTGCTATATCTGAAAACATTTTATTCATAATCCCTACATTCCAGAAAAATGTCTAAAATGAAGATAGAAAATAATCGATGTCTATCTTACACCGTATAGACTTCAGGATGAGCATGCCACATACAAATTGTTGGGCTTTACATATGTAGTTAGAGTAGCGTGATATTGACCGTCACTATGAAAAGTATTGTGTGCTATTAGGTTCTTTAACTGAAAATGCAATTTTTAAAACTCTTAGGAATGGCAATGTAATGGGCTGATAAATATAAAATATACTGACAGTGAAGCATAAGCTGATGATGAAGGCATTATGAACAGGAAACAAATATCATATTCTGGGAAATAAATGGTAATTCTAGATATGACATTGTAGAAATAAATTAAAAAAGAGATTATTTTCTCTGAAAAATTTGACTGATGAAAACTATAGGTATGCTCTCTATCAAAATTATGTGGCTATATAAACATGGTGACTGGTTTTTATTAAAACAAAATAAAACCAACCAGTATAAATAATGAACAACACTTAAAAATGTACCACAACTTCTTTTTCCCTTGATTATATGACTCTGGAATACTCCAAGGTATTTTCAATAGTGACCCTATAGATATAATTAATATATTGATAACTGACAAAACCCATGATAAACCCTACATTTTAGTTTTTATTAGTAACTATAATTAATAAACATATTTACTAGGTTTTACGTAACAACTTTGGTCAAGGCATTTCTTGTGTGCCACCCTGGAATGGTAGTGGGCATTGGATTAGTAACTATGCTTATTAATTTGATTTGAATATGGATTCTGATTTATATAATATATCTGGAAGGAGAGATTAGGGTAAAAATGAAAAATATCATGATCAAGCTAAGTTTATTAGATGATTTAAAGGAGGAAAATTTATTGTTATGGTTTGCTAATAAAAGTTATGCTTAGAGTATATTATCTACTTTGGGCCTATAAGAACAATGGAAGTATGACGTTGGAGATATAAAACCAGGAGTACACATCTGAGAGTTGTCTTCATTGAAGGTATAGTTAAAACCCCATGAGTAAGCGAGCTGAACAACTCTATCCAAAGGCACACCAGCTTACCTGAAACTTGCATTTTATAGTTTTGTCTTATCAGCCACAATATGGTGAGGTTTTATTTCCACTTACTACATACAGATGAATTACCTGAGGCTCAAATAGACTATGTAACCTGTCAAATATTCCAAAACTTATAAAGTGTAGTTCAAGGATTAGATATGGTAGGACTGAGTCCAAAGTCCATGCTCTTAAAGAAGAAAAAACATATATTTATTATAAACTATAATAACATGCAGGACAAAAGCAAGGCCAAAGAAGGTATGAAATATGCTACATATTTGCTACCTTCTAATGTTTACATCTTAACTGTTATTTTCTGTTCATGAGTAGATTGCATTTGCCACCAATGGCATTTTTATTACAGGGGCAAATGTGATAGCCTACAGTTGGTTCAATTTCTTGAAGAGTGATATAGCGGTGCTCAGATAATATGGCATGAATTAATCCTGTAGTATTGACACATAGGGGTTTGGCATCCTCCTCAATAATAAATGATATTTTAGGGGAATCATTCCTAGCACATATTTGCCCATGTTTTCATTTCCCTTCCAACACCTCAGGTAAAACATCATATCAGCAACGTTTGTAGGGTCACCATGTCTGTCTTTGTAGGTAAGAGAAAATATACCTCATTTGAAGATAAACACCCTTGAAGATATCTAGGGAGCCCTTAATCTCAGAGAGCAAAGGAAAAATGGGGTCCTGGGCTTTGTGACAGAGGTTCAAATCTTGGTCAGCATTTACCAGAGAAATGACTTTGGGTAACCTGCTTAACAATTCTATATTAATAGTTATTATGTAATAGTTAAATATTTATGATATGCTAAGCACATATGCACACTTTACTCTGATTTTCTGTAATTGGTACAACACCCCGTCAGAGTGGCTCTTACGGCTTTCACTTTTCAGTGAAGGAAACGAACGCTCATGGAAGTTTAAGTTCGGTCTATTCCCCCAGTTATTTACTGCTACTCATCATGCCAAACTGTCCGCCTCCCTCCCAGCTGCGCTGAATCGAACCCTTGACCCTTCCCAGGCACTCCATTCTTTCTACCTGCATGGGAACTGGCTCTTGGCACTCTTCCAGCCTCAAGATCTCCTTTTAACTCCTTCCCAGCACCTTGTAAGACTTAAATCTTTCCAATCTCCGACAGTTGCCTTTTGTTCTGAGACAAACCGTGTCGTCGAGGAGATTGCCTCAAAACACATTTACTCCTCAGTCCTCAGGTGAACAGAATTTCATGTCTTCACCCATCATTCCAGAGAAATGAACAGCTTCTGAAAATTTCAATGACTTTTTACTAAACTATATAAACCCTAGTTAGAGTTTACTTCACTTGACTACTCTTCTTGGCAGCAACTTACATCCTTGACCAGAACTTTCTGTTCAAGATGTACAAAATACTGATGTGTGTGTGTGTGTGTGTGTGTGTGTGTGTGTGTGTGTGCGTGTGTGTGTATGTATGGGTACATGTATGCCCTGGGTTTGGCAGACATGTGTTTGAATCCCAGTTACCTCTGGGATTGGTTGCTAAATTCCGGACAACGTTTTAAATTCTTCTTTGGAAAATTCATAGGAATCTATAAAAATGTGTTGTCATGCAGAGAATGAAAAATAAGAAGCAACCGACTGGTGTCTATTGCAGACCGGATAACAGAGAGGACTTGTCTGAGGCGGTGTTTAGGCTGGTACACGAGAAGGATCACTGGGAAGTCAGGCAATTCCGAGGGAACAAACTTGCTGTTTCTGAGGTATCAAAAGACCCATGTATCTAGAGAAGGCTGAGCAAATTGAAGAGCGATGTGAGACAGTGGGAGAGGTAACCAGTGGTGGAAGGTGTAGGTAAGGCAAAAGGAAGAAATGCTGAAGCATTTTAAATAGAGAATTATAGGGTTTTAAATACTTAATCCGTTTTATATGCTTACCCTTGCTGTGTATAAAACCAACTATGTATGAGTAGTTGATCAAAGAGACTCAGTAAGAAACTGGATCTCATTTGCCTATAAACCTGAAATACTTGGGAGAGAACCAGACACGGTATAGAAATCTCTATTTTTTATCAAGAGAAAGTCAAACAAACAAATAATACTTAGTTCAGCTGTGGGTGAACAACTAAAGCATTCAGTTCTGGTGAATTCTGCTCTATATACTACTGCGTCAAGATTGGAAGATTGTGGCCAGTCCCCCTTACCCAGAGTTGGTGGGGATCCTCATCCCGTTCACCGGTGAATTTTGTTGAATCCTCCAATATTGGTGAATTCACCAATAAGCAATTCAAAGGATTTTCCTTGTAGTGTTTTATGGTTGTTTTAAGAATTATGATGAAAGCAGCTATTGAGGTATTTGGAACATAGTAAGTGCCTCTGGTATAGATAAAGATATAAATTAGATATAGCTAGAGATCGGGATGCAGATACAGGTGTAGACATGGATGATACAGATATGGATACAGATGTAAACCTATAGATGCATGTGCCTATAGGTACATGTGTATGTATCTCTATCTATATCTGTACATATAGATGTGCATATAAGCTTAGGCATAGAGGTAGATCCATAGAGACGGCCTAGGCTCATAATTGTGTGTGTGTGTGGCTTACTCCACACACAGCCCTAATATGGTTTAGAGTGTGTAGCATTTTGACAGATGAGGCAAACACAAGCCTAGTTTCTTTCAAAGAAACGAGTACGGTGTCATCTCAATAGAAGACATTTTCTTCATTCAAGTTTCTCTGCTTTCTCTGAATATTACAAACACTACAACGTAATCAAATAAACAAACAATGCTTATTTATCATCTTAATACACCCGTATTCTACTAGACAATGTACCGAAGAAATTAAGCAGTCATTATCACTTAATCCCTAATGCTCAGAACTAATAAAAACACATTAATAATAAAGTATAGCTAAATATAAAGGGGCATGTAACAAGATGAAGCAGTAGCATAGATAAACATTATTTAATTAAATACGTGTTCCTGCAAAATTCTCATCACTGGGACTGGTCTGGCTGTGTCAGGCTTATGATTAGAAAAGACAGTGAATGAGGTTAAAATATTTATGTACAGCAGACATCTAGATTTCATTGTGATGTGTAAGGATCTCATATTGGCCCTGGCTAGTGTGGCTCAGTGGATTGAGTGCCAGCCTGTGAACCAAAGGGTCGTGGGTTTGATTCCCAGTTAGGGCACATGCCTGGGTTGTGGGCCAGGTCCCCAGTAGGGGGTGTATGAGAGGCAACCACACATTGATGTTTCCCTCCCTCTCTTTCTCCCTCCCTTCCCACCTCTCTAAAAATAAACAAATAAAATCTTAAAAAAAAAAAAACACGATATGATCTCATATTGAATGATTGGTTCTTACATGAAGAAATACTCTGAGTATGAAAACTCTTTAACAAAAACAAAACAAAATAACTTACAAAAACACCCCAGAAAACAAAGATGCAGATACCACCTACATTCTCTACAGGACAGTCAAGTAAACAGGATTGACCATTGTCTGAAAGTGTTTGAGGTGCCCTAGATTTTATAGATTGATGTGACTACCAACAGCTTAACAGATATATAACAGTAGGTAAGACCCATTCACCTGTAGGTTAAGGTACATGGAACATTATGTTATATTAGAGGGATAAGACAGGATGGGTAGAATCCCAGACACCTAGAAATTATGTAAAACTCCCCAAGATAAACCCCACAGTTGGTAGCCAACTCATCATGCATCTCACATGGACTGAGAGAAAGGGAAGGAGGTAAAGAGGGAGAAAGAAGGAAGGAAGGGAGGAAGGGAGGGAGGAAGGGAAGTGCCTGTTACCACTTTGGTTTTAGAAGCACTGTTTAAGGAACTTCTCTAAATCTGAAAATGTACGTAGACCGTTATAACAAGAAGATTCTCGTGGTTTAATAAATTCAACACTATTGTAATGTTGGTTAAGAACTATTTTGATATGTTTAATGTGTGCAGTTTTTAATTTGTATTTGCTTAAAATATTTTGGCTGCGCCAAGTGATAGAACTGTGGAGCTCAGCCCTAGGCTTTTCATTATCTCTAATGAACAAGATTGACCTAGGTTCCCTCCCCAACAAAACTGGACTTTCTATCTTAAAATTGGTTAACAAAGCCATTATGTATTTTTGCAAATATTCCAAAGGTATGTGATTCACAGCAAAGCCATATTCTGTGTGTGACTCGATAATCTTCATTCTCTTCCTCAATAGGAAGTACCCCAAATAAAGTGATTCATTATAGGTTTGGAATAATAATTTAAATTAATGAAAATTCTGATTTACTTAAATCGCAAATATATATGAAAAAACATATTAAGCAATGTTATTATAATTTTGCAGAACTTCTGTGACTTTATTGATCAAAGACTGGGGAGTATCTTAAATGAGACATTTCCATTCTTACGGTGTGAAAAGCCACATTTTAAAGTGGTCTCGGAAAATCCTCTCAAAGAAGTAAAGAAGACGACAGAAAAGAATAATGAACACATTCATGCGCTAGGTTCCATGCCGAGTCCTTGCAAGCCCTATGGCTTATTTGAGTTTCATTTTTTAAGTATTTTTTGGTTAACATTCATTAAGAATACCCTGCTGATAACAAGAAATAAATTTAATAGGCAGTTGGGAAAGAGCAAATACAGCAGAGTTGAAATTGCCCTGGATTAGTGATCCAAAGAGTTATTTTTCTCCAATTCTGCTGCTTATTAAACAGGGTACCACGTAAAATGCATATTAAAATTCATTTAATTTTTCACATGTATTATTGAGTATCAATCATGATCTCAAGTATTCATAGGCTAACTAAATAACTGAAAGCAACATATATGTGTGTATGTATACAAACACACCCATACATATATGTGCATATGTGTGTGTGAGAAAGAAAGGAGATAGAATATAGATATATATGTGTGTATATAAACATATATAAAATATACACATATATAAACATACATATATATGTACATATACATACACACAAATACACAGAGATTATTGAATTTTCTTTTAATGCAGCCATTTGGAACTCAGGTGCTTTTTTCTATGGAAATAGTATCTTCATTTTTTGAAGCAGGTCACAAAAAAGGCAATTCCAAGAAATATCTAATTATAATGATGAGTTCTATTTCAAGTGTATTTAATTATCATTCTGAAATAAGTGTGCTCAAAACCACATATTTTTCCCTTTTAAAGGACTGAAGCTTCTCTTCTTCCACCAAAGTCTCCCTTAATCAGAATGCTGAGTCTTTGGCAAGGAATGGACTTGGATCAAAGTTTTTATATTCCAGTGGGTTACCTACATTATTGTAGTAGTGTTTTCATACAGTTGAATAAGTAACCATCTAGTTTAAACCCATGATATTTATACTCCTATTATATCCAACCTATTGTGGTAGGTACTGTAAAAGAAGCAGGGGTCTAAGACACTGGTCTCCACTTGCCCATCATATAACATGCTCAGTTATAATAAACGTGGCTGGGGAAATGTGGGTCGCAGATGTTACACATGGGCTCTTGAATGCCATGCTAAGAATTTTACCCTGTAGGATGCATCGAGATGTCCCTAAAGGCTTTGGACGTACACTTGAGGAAGTTTAATTAGGAATGATACATTTGAAAGCTTAGAAGGGAGAAAAAAGACCACAAGAGGATCAGTTGGGTTGCAACAATGGTTCAGTCTCTTTCCTTAAAATTGAGGAAGTATGACCAATTGTCTCCAATGTAGGAACAAAAGCCCACACAGGCACAAAACTGCTCTGTGAACCTTCACATAGAATGGTTTCATAAGACAAGTATTTCTAATCCTTAAAACATCAGTACTTACAGGAATTACTATATTTAAGGGACGCAAGAGAGCTCCAATATTTCACATTGGGTACCTTTATACTAGTACCTAAAACAGCAAATGGCTATCATTTGAGAAAAATCTGCTTTTCTTAGTCTGTCACAGTGATGTATAATCAGGTGGTATGGAAATATGCACTGTGAGGATGAAAATGCTTTGAAAAACATGTGATTTCACCATCTGTCATACAGAAAACATGGGTAGTTGTATAAAATATTGCAGGTATGTCAACTCAGAAAGATTGAAAATAATGCTCCTGACTAAAAAAATTAAATTAGCAAAAAAATTAAAGTAAAAAATAAGAAACTTTAACAGATGCCTGAGGAGATTGTCATATCAAGCCTATTGAGGAAAGTCTAATTTGGGGGATTACTAAGATCCCACTCCGTGGTGGCTGTTTATAAGAAAACACTGAGCTTCATGAAGAAATATGATAATTAAAGAATTTTCTGGTAACATATGTTCCATTATATTCTGGCATGTTTCTCTTGCAGATTCTATAGCAGGATGAATTCAAGCACATAGTGTTTTATGGCAACTGTCTTTTTCTATCAAAAGGAGGAAGAAAATAGGATTCTTCTTCTTTTTTTCTTACAAACACCACACACAAAAAATGTTACTGCATATAACTGGAAAATTATAATATACTTAAAGATACATTTTTTAAAATCCAAATTTAAAACTTTGAAATTTTTCAAAGGAAATTTGCCTTGACATAGAGAAAACTCTCTAAGTGTGATAAGCCTACTAGGTCTCCCTTTCCTTGCAAGTAAAAAGCTATGTAATTTTGGATACTGAATACTTAGTAAACTGTAATAACATTTAGGTGTCTGATGTTTCAATAATTTTCCTTTCAGGCCATGACCAGACAGGAAAGCCATTGGCCACTGCCAGAAACCTGCACACGTTCTTACCTTCAGTCACTTTTTCTTCCACAAAAAGTGGATGGTCAGGTGCATGACTCACAGTTCTGCCCAATGGGAAGTTATTTCCCTCAGTCTTTCACCCTTGAAGGTGACTCTCATGTAGGTCCCATCCATTCTTTGCTTTTGCCTTCAAATGGAAATGGCCTATTCATAAATCCGAAGTTGGGAAATTTCCTCCTCTGTTAGCTACTGATAGAGCCTTCTTACCCACCCCCCGCCCCACTTCCATATGACCATGGGGAAGGACTGGGAAGGAGGCCCTGGCGCACACTGCGAGGGGTAACCTGGGGGTCTGGGATACCTGCTCACTCAGTTTATCCACATCCACTCTTCCCTACTCAATCTCAGACACACAATTTCCGTTTTAGGATGAACTGCTATTTGGGCCCGTTGACTTTCTGACTTGGAGGACATTTTAGTCTGTTTGGGCTAGTATGACAAAATAGTACTGATTAGGTAACTCATAGACAACAGAGATTTATTTTTCAGAGTCTAGAGACTAAAAGTTCAAGGTCAGGGTGCCAGTATGGTCAGGTGAAGGCTCTCGTTGGCTTTGCAGATTTTTCATTGTATCCTTACATGGCAGAAGGACTAGGGATCTCCCTGGAGTCTTCTTTATATGAGCAGTAATCTCATTCATGAGGGGTCCACACTCACGACTTAACCACCCCACAAAGACCCCTCATAATACCATCACCTTTGGGAGTTGGTGGTCTGACACGTGAATCCCGGGCAGACACAAACATTCATGCAAGCGGAATGTCTGACATAACGCAGATCACATAGGAGCAGCTCTGTATGCGTGATCACCCAGGCCTATCAGCTAGTGTTTTCTCTCTACAGAAAGCCGGCAACATGCCAAGAGCTACTGCCAGAAAGGCAACCAAGAATCTGCTAAGGGTAGATTGGCTTTGTTCTAGAGTTTCAGGGGATTTTGTTGTGATTTTTCAACTCTTTGAAGCATTTGCGTGATACACCAAGGCTAAAATGAGTTAGCCCCCCTCTTGCTCATCGTGGCTGATCCACCTGTGTTATAATTTAACTGGATCATTGCAATACCCTGTGGCACGTCGACGCGGTACAGACCTCTTCAGAATATGACAGAGGGTAAGAGAGTTCACATATCACTAACGCAATACTGTCAATGACCCTAAATGAAATAAACCAGGTAGAGAAAGACGTATACTACATAGTATCACTTATTTATGTGGAATATTTTTTTTAAAGTGTTCTTAGTGAACTCATAGAAACAGAGAGTATAATCATTTCAAAGTCTTCAGTGAAGACCGAGCTTTCAGATTTGGTTCTCTCACTTCTTTAGATAAAATCACAGGTACTGTCATAGGATATACAATGAGTGATGGAAGGAAAAGTTGGTGAATTCTTCCTGATGGGGGATGGTGGTATAAAATGTATATAAATCTTTTATAAAGTGTTCTTCCTTGACCCAGGTGTGAAATATGGCAATTGCATACTCCTATGCAGGTATCAGAATTCACAAAAATCAAATGTGGAAAATTCAGCAAGGGAGTGTTTCTACCTTCTCTAAAATTACAAGAAAATTTCATATAATGGACTGGGCGGGGCAATCGCTGTCGCGGCAACTATTGCTTCACTGATCAGTTGTGAATCGGGTAGTGTCATACAAATTTTCTGACTCTCTCTACGTATAGCCTTAATGGAATATACCTGAACCCTAAAGCTTTATACTTTCACCATAGCATGAACAGTGGGGCTTTAGAAAGCTCTGGCACGTGAAATGGCCCCCATGCACGCAGCGGAGAAAGTCTCTCCACTCTTTCCCTACAGAGGGAACAGGCATTTGACTTCCACTATGTTCAGTTATTCGGAAGAGTCCTAACTTTTTATCCACAGGTTTACTCGTTTGCTTTCTCGAAGTGGGCAGAGAGATTTTACCACGTATAGAAAATAACCAGCATGTTTTTGTCGTCGGCTAACGCTGTACAGCGAGCAAAGGCCCAGGCAGGAGGCAGACAAGGGGCTCGCTCTGGACTCATGGGCTCAGTCCCCAAGGACCCCATGTTTAATCAGCTCGCTCCTCTTGAAGCCTTTGGGTGTATATATTGTTGCATTTTTGACTAGGTTGTCACGTGGTACATCTCCATTAAAAAGAGAGATTAAACTCGCTGTGTTTATGCCATACTTGTCACATATTAGTGAATTTACCACATTAAAACCCACTCTTATGGTCCGAAAAGGAGTCTGATAAAACCTATTATTACACATAATACAACAACACAACAGTAAAAAATGTGGCTCATAAATGCCATTCTCCAGCAGTATACCTGAGAAAATAAGTCAAAACACTTTATATTGATTCATATTGCAGTAGTTCAGGCAATGCTACTTAACTGAACTGAAAAAATTTTAACACTGGGTTTATTAATACTGATTTTGATACCTTAAGACAGGCTATAAAAAATAATTTGCACATTGGCAACAACCTCTCCTGATAGAGGAACAGACTGACTAGAAAGAAAGAAATACACTAATAAAATTGTGCATAAATAAGCCGACGCAGTCTACTGTAATATAAATTCTCCAGAAAGGTTCATCTTGGGGAAAAAACAAACACTTGCTCAAGTTGCACAATTCTCTGCATTATACCTTTGCTACAATTTTTTCCCTCTAACTTTTTAGGGGCTATTTTGGCAGTGGTATCCAGTAGACAGAATCCTCTCTCAGTGATTATTCATTTTCTGTGTACTTTGATATGTAAAGGCTAGTAGAGAAATATCAACTTCCCTTTAATCCTGTTTTTATTTTCCATACAGCACATTTCAGAAGTAAGTCGTAGGGTCCATTTATCCCATGTCAAAGTGTATCTAAGAATCTATAATAGTTTGTACTTAGAAATACTCTAATTATTCCGATCGATTTTGCCTCAACTAACTTGAATTTGTTAAAATATAAATAAGGTTAATTCAGTTACTGTTTCATCATTTTACCATTATCATCATCAAAAGCATTTAATAAAAATGCATTTCCATTTAACTTAGTGGTGGTTGCTTACATAGAAGTTGATGAACTGTAACTATGGGCTCTTAATGACAAACTTTATGATAGGAATATACAGTAAATCAGAAATTTGTATTGCAATTTTCCAATGGTTTATCAGTATGGGCAGATTGCTTGGCCAAAGCACTTATCCCACATATGTAAGCCAAATTTAAATAAATTGTTAAATATATGTCAATATTTGTGTGTCACACTTAACACAAATAATTCGGCCCCCAATCTATAAATGTAAGGGTGTCAGGGTCCATTTACCTCTCATTTATATCTTTAAATAGGTAGAAACGCTCCTATATAAAAAGAAGTCTGAAAGCAGAATACGGTCCTGTGGAGTGATTTTTCATTTAAATCTAATTCTCTACATTAGTTCCTTCATTTTGAGGTGTCTCTACAAATTCTCTGCCACCAATGTCACTTAAAGAATTTCAAGTCAGAGATTTTCAAAATTAGCAAAGCAATAGTATAAAGAAAAATTCTTTTCCCTGAAAATAACTGAGTTCATAAAAAATAATATGGAATGAGAAATACAAATAAAGCTCAAGGTGGAGAAAGATTTTTAAATGAACGTGAACTCAGAGAGAGGTTGCAATTTGATCCATACGCTTGAACCCCCAGAGAGAAACGGCGATGTGGAATTACCATTAGGTTTCTGGGAATGTGGAAACTTTATTTCGTGTGCCAGGATATGCGAAGCAAAGCCGAGTTCCCAAATGGGAAACTGTCTGGCAGGCAGAGCTTTATTTGTAAAAAATGTACAACTGCTGGTTAAAACTTCAACCATTTCGAGACACCGGATGGATTTTTTTTTTAAATCCTATAGCGAAAGCATTGATTTGTATTCATTCAAAGTTTGATACTCTCCAGAAAAGTTAAAGAGAAACAAATAGCTAGATAACTCAGGAAAACACGTTTGCTTTTGACAGAAACACAAACAATAAAAACCATTTGGGTTTTACATTTAAGTACATTGTAGTGCTCTCGCTGACTACAGTGGAATGACTTTCTCAGAATAAGAATAGGGGTAGGATAGAGGACAAATGCCTTAACAAAACAATAAAATATCAGTGAACAATTTTGGCTGTAAATGTACCATCTTTTTGAATGAATGTGCTAGCCTCCTTTTTATTCCCCATAACAATCAGTTTTTCCTATCATAAAGATGAAAATACTTTCAAATGAACTGAAACATTACTCCCATAGAAATGTAATCTTCTGGTTTCTTCGTCATATAGAAGAATTGAATGTGGAACAAGGTTTTAAAATAATATCCTTCTTGTATGACTGTTTCATTTTTATGTTTTTAAAAACATAAAAACAAAATGATATCTTGGGTCACCTTTAACTCACTCCTATTTTTCTGTATTTCTTTTGTATTCCTTTCTATTTGTCTCACATTAAAAATTTATATTTTAAATGTACCAAATATAAACAGTATAATTAATATTTTTAAAAAATAATTATCAGTATAAAAATTTAGGTCTATGCTAATGAATAATAGAAGATTCCATCGTCAATTAATGGACAAAGTAAGAAAATGTGGAGCTTTTTATGTTGCATCTATTTGTGCTTTGTATTTATCATTTTATTTCAATGTCTGTATTGGTCTTTAGAATTATGGATGAAAAGCGGGCTCTACAGAATGTAACTTCACAAAGTGATCTGATTATAAATTCCTATCTGGGCAAGTTGTGCTGGGTACTTATACCCCAGGCATAAAGTTTTATCTTTGCTTTATTCAAGCCCTGTCCATTGTCTTTGAGTCTCTGGGTTAGCACACCTTAGCTTTAAATGTTGCCACCCTCAAGAGAGCACATAATCAGATTAATTATCCTGTAACCCAATCCCCACCATTCTCTCACCCTCCTGCTCCTTCCTTAATTTCAAATGCATAAAAGAAACGGAAAAGCCATCACTCTCCAGAGCATTTGAGATCATGCGTCCTGGTAACTGTCATCAGTTTGGTTCAAATGAAGTCTTAAAAAATTTTTACCAGTTTGGATGTATCCTACACAACAGAATTAAAGGAAATAAAGCAAATATAGCTGGCACAGTGGAAAACTTATGCAATTAATAGTTTCATACTCTCCAAAGTCATACATCATATATTCAAGAAACAGGTTTTTTCCTCAAGAAACAGAAACTCATAAAAAAACATACAGAAACACATATTTGATGTTAGTTAGATACCTGGAATTCTCTCATCTTCAGGATTTTTATCTGGGTCCCTTTGAATTCATAACCTCAACTCACTTGAGCACTGAAACTATCAATACATTTGACTTTTTGTATGAGCTGTTCTATTTGCTTATTTTATTTTATTTTTTACTCTGTATATCTCATTTACCTGTACCTTTGAATTTTCTTCCTTTTTTTAAAATTAAATTCTCATTTGGGAAAGCTGGCCTTTTAAAATAAACACTCTGCTCTGTAAATCTTGCTCTTGCAGCTCACCTCAGTAGTAGAAAGTCCCTAGATTTAACACTTCCTTAAGTACCGGCACTTGAGTGCATTCCTGGTCATGATGGTGGCTACCATCCTAGATCCCTTGCTCTGAGCACCAGTGTCCTGGGACTTCTGCCTCTGGGCTTTTCTAGTGCCATCCTTTGGCATTCAAAGCTGAGGCTCTAGTTCCCCCCACCCCCGCCCCCTCCATAATACAGTTAGCAAATCTCATTTCCAGATTAAATATGCAACACATGCTTTAAAAAATAATTCCGCAGTGTTCTTTAAACCTATGCAGCAGGAAAGATAACAATGCTTTTAAAGTCTTTCTCTCTCTCTGTTTTGACAACAAAACTCAAGTGAAAACTTATACATCAATATTAATATCCACAATGATAATATTTGGGAGCCCCTCTCAGAGATTTAGTTCCTTTCACAAAATTATCAACAATATTAAGAGCCTCCACCAATACTACACAGTAATCAAGCTTTATATATCATAGGCCTTCCCAGTTTGTGAGTAAACGGATCACAATAACCTTTATCTCAAAACTGTAATGTTCTCGAAGCCCCACTACACAGCTCCATCCAGTGTGTAACAACGAACCCCTTCCTAAATATTTCCAAGAATCCAAGAGGCAATTTCATCGTCTGCAGATCCGGCTCATTTAGGGCTCTGTTTTGCGGCTGCTCCCCTGGGACTAGCCAACCCAAGCCAGGCCAGCCCACCAAGATGCTGCGGGCCGGCCAGGGGAGGGCGGTTTCCCTCCTGACGCCGCTGCTGCCCCCGCAATGGCGTGCCAGTGGGGATTCCACTCATCGTAAAAGGGAGAAGGGAGAGGGTCTGACAGGGAGGCTCTTCGAGACTCAGAAGCACACAGTAGTGAGTTCTGTGAGTTTCCCTTCTCCAGCCTGGCCTGCTGAGATGTCTTTCATAGCCTGAGCTTCAGGAAACACTCCTCACGGAGAGTTTACGGTGATCACTCTGGCCACCACGCTCACCGCGCTCACTGCCCTTGTCACGACTGCCGCTTCAGAGAAGCGACAGATCCTCTGAAATCACAACAGAGGAGGGCTGCCGGGAGTTCGTGCACACACCCTACTCTGGTTTCTGCCTGCCTTTCACTGCTCTCCTGAGCAAAGAGTTGTTTCTTAAATGTTGTTCACTATTTATCATTACTATCCAGGCAAGCGTAGTCCAACGGAGGGCACGCTGTTATCACCACAAGAGGGTACCGTGTTTATTTGGAACCTTCCCTTTGGGCACCCTGTTAGCACAGTTAGTATATTATGCCTTATTCCAGCGGATTTTGCAAAAATCCCTTTAGGCCTCCCAGTTTTCCACAGATCCCAGATCCGCTACCAGAGTGAGTTCATATAAAGTTGTCTCAACCTCTCTTTTTACTTTTACAGTTCTCTGTTATTTCTGTTCAGTATGGGCTGTTTTTTGGGGGGAGGGTGGGGCGGAGGGGTTTGGTCTTATTAATTTTCACAGCTGGCTGCACTCTTCTGTTAAGAACCATCCAAGCTTGTTTGTTTGTTTTTCTATCATGATTCTTGATATAGAACACAGAGCAGATACAAAGGAATAGAATGACTTCATAGAACCACAAAGCGAGGGTGTTTTACACAATCTATATCCAACTCTGTAAAATAACTAGCTGTATTTCATTAAAAGATCCTTTTGAAATATGAATGATATAAATAAATACATATAAGTATGTGTATCAGGAATACAGTCTTAATTTCCCCATTTTCACCTTTCTCTTTTAAGAAGGTAAATATTTTAGGTTACATGTATTATTTCACCCATCCTCAAGTTTCTATAACTTCTTCTTTTTCCTTCTTTCCTATCAATTTTCCTGCCGAATTTTAATGTCATGCTTCCTTTTTTCTTTGTATTCTTTAGCTCATGTTCCCTATTAAAATAGCTCATAGAGAACAAACCAAAAAAGAGCATATTATCAAATAACTAGATTTCCTAGGATTTTTAAAAGTCCAGCGATGGTGTCTGTTTTGGGACACCACTCAGCTCTCCCTCCAAGAGGACCCGCCGTTTCAGGCAACCTGGGAGCCTCCAGCCGGGGCACCTTCAGCCCCTCCTTCGCTCAGGCTGGGGGTCTGCTTCCTCCAGGCTGTGGCCAGACTATGGCTGGGCCGGTCAGGGGTCCTGAAGAGGGACCATTCCTGCCCCGTATGCCACTCCTTTAACGGGAGGCCAACCTCAGGATCTCTCCCTTGGCATTCTCAGAGCACTTCTCCAACATGAGTCTTCCCATCCCACCCTTCTTCTTTCCTTCCCCACTCTCACCCACATCCTGTGGGGAAGTCTCCCTCTTTAAACTTCGTAGGCATTGACCACAGTCATTCTCACTTGTGTCTAGCCATATCTTGATGCCTTCTCCTCAGGTGATGTGAACAGGCAGCACGGCTACTGAGAATGGTTCGAGAGAAGACACAAAGAGATGAATTAGGGACTGGCTCCCTTGCAGCCCGGCTGTCACGGAGAATCCAATCCGGAGAAAAATATGGAACAAGTAGTGACTCAGCTGCTTAATATTTCACTGCTAGTGACATAGTATACAGAACCTTAGTATACAGTGCCTTGGTATACAGAAGGGAACATCCTTGCTGCTGTGATGACCCAGTCATTTCAAGGATGGGGGTAGGAGAGTGGAGACTGGATTGGGGCAATGCTATAAGGACAATGGATTTAGACAGTGATCCCCAAGTAATACTGATATGCTGTACTGACGAACAAAAAAAAAAAGTTAATTTGAACATGTATAGTATGGACCATAAAAGTTAGATTGCTTCATTTTGTATCTCCTATCACAAAAACAGAGGCACAATGCCGAAAGAGCCTCTTAGGATTCCAAAGGCAACACATTTCACACTTGGAATTACTACCTTGGCCCATATACTAGGAGACTCAGAAAGCTGTTAGGTTTCAGTGGGATCCTGAACAGGAAAAGGCTTTATAGCTGGTCCTGGCTGCAGTACAAGCAGCTCTTGGCTTGGATCATAGTATCTGGCAGATTCTGTGAAGCTAGAGATTTCAGTGGTGAGAAGATACAAGTGTAGTGTTTACGAGATCCAGTGAGTGAATCATACTGCAGTTCTTTGAGCCTTGAGTGCAAAGCCATGTGATCTACACTAGGAAATTATACAGCTCTCCAGGTACAGCACCTGGGGTCCTGGAGAGCCCTGCTAGGAAGGGAAGGCTGTCTATGAGGCAACAACTGAACACACATCCATAAATACCCATTATGAGATGTGTTTACCGGATGAGCACAGACATAAAGTCAGACAGGGCCAGTGACAGTGTATTACCACCTCAGTTCTAAGTGGGACATCAAGGATCAAGCCAGGAAGCATAAGAGGGATGAGTAAGCAGATGAGCAGGTAGCCCAGATGTCTACACCACCCGTCCCAGCCTCTATGCACAGCACCCTCCACCTTGTATAGATGGTCATGTGGGTGGTATTAATGACCAGCTGAAGGAGGAGGGAAAAGCCCTGCCTGGTTTATGGATGGCTCATCTGCATATGGGGGTGCAAGCAAAAATGGATGATGGCCGCCTTACCGCTGTCTTCAAGGAGTGAGTTGAAAGACAGAGGACAGTGAAAATCTTCCAACAGGCACATTTGGAAGTGGTACACCGATCGCACTTCTCGTGGAAGCAGAAGTGGCCCCAGTTGAGGCCATATACAGATTCTTGTGCAGTGGCCAGTGACCTAGTCACTTCCTGTGGGTGCTAAAGGGAGAACACTGTAAGACTGAATGAGAAAGCCCTACCTAGTAAGGCATTAGTGGATGTATCCATATAGAGAGAGACACAACGTGGGAAGATTTTTGCATCCTACATTAACACCTACCAGACTGCAACCCCCTTGGAACAGGTACTAAAAAGCCAAGGAGAAAAACAACTTAGCAAATGTTTGCCAGATTTTGTCAACGGCCAACTCCAGGACCAGTTCCATGGGCACATGAGCACAGTGGACATGGTGACAGAAATGAGGTCTACCCATGGCCCGACACGATGTTCTCCTACTTAACCAGGCCAATTGGACCACTCTCACCTTTGAATTTCCCATCGGCCAGTAATGGAGACAAAAACAGAAGCCAACTGGCCGTTGAGTGACAAGGTGACTACGTGGACCCCTCCTGTCTTGGAAGAGCCGGAGATCTGTCCTCACTGGATGTGAGTGTTATATTCTAGCCTGCAGAGCCTCATCCAGCCCACTGACTGGAGCTAATGGAAGGCCAGATTTATGAGTGTAGAACCCCACAGATGAGTCGCTTTCTGTACAGTTTCTTAGCCTTCCTTGCTAGCTTTAAAATTCAGCAAATGCTGACAAAATGTAAGCAGTGACAACAATGTAGAACTCACTTCCCTGTACCTGCCCTCTCTCTGGGATCTCGCCCCTCAAATCTCTTCTGCCTTGGCAGCCTCGAACTCAAATGTTGCTCTCTCTAGCCATTGGGTATTTCCATTTGTTCTGCTGGCTTCTCTCTCCTTGCCTGTGGCTTTTGCCCGTGTTTTCGTCTCACATGGAAACAAGCACTGGCAAATGCCCCAAGAAGAAAAGGAACTTGAAGAATGATGACTAATTTTTCCGTGGTTTCCTCCTCTCTGGAATTTTAGCCTCTCCAGCCCTTCCGAATTCCTTCAAACAGTATATTGTGATACTTTACCCAGATTTTCTGTGTTTCCCCCCCTGGGTGGGGGGGGGGGGCACTACAGTGCCAAAAGATACTTATTTCTAGCTGGGAATAGGAGCACCCTCCATATGTTTAAATCAAACCCTAAGATACATGGATAAAGAATGGGTGTGTACTGCCAGTTTAATGCTTAATTGTATAATGCTCTGCTGCTTTCTCCATCAAGGACAATGTGTTATTCGACTGGAACTGAGCAAAGAACACGTTGAGGTCATTCAATGAAAATCGTTGCAGCAGAGTGCAAAACTGGTGAGCTATTTACCTTTCTTGTGTAAGATAGACAGCATGGCAGTTATGAAAAGGGAGGTGGAAAGAGAAGCTACACAATCAATCTTCTCGCCTATTGGAAGGGATACATATGGAGACTGAAAATCCGGAAACTGATTTTCTTAACACTCTCTATACTCTTCTACCATTTTGAAAGTCTTCCTGATTCACCCCACACCCAGGGTACTCATATTCCAGTTTGATGATTGTACCTATAAAGATAGCTGACTACTTGTTAATACTTAAACTCTTTGGGGTCGTTTTTTTTAATTAATCTAATTGTTTTGGAAAAAATCTTAAACACCACATCCTTTCATTAGGTAATGTCTGTCACTGACTGTTTAAAGTTAATTCACTGTATTTCCAGTTATCCTGAAAACATCCTCCAGGTTTAGTGCAACCTGGAAGGCTTTTACAGTTATCTCTGTGAGAACCTGTTAGACAACAGCAGTACAGACAGGCGTTGTTTTAATTGTCTTTTTCAATTTGACTATTTCCTTAGTGTAGTTAATATGCCAGCTATATTCAGATCCGTTTACAGAATACTAGGACAAGGTATAACCTACCATCACTCCAAATCTGATAAACGATCAGTTGTATTTCATGTAATAAAACAAAAGAGGATAGGTAGGCATAATTAAAATAATGTTTTGAATCTCACTATACATGCTCAGCAGTAGATTTTCAAATACACAACAAACAGCTGTTTTATCTTTTTCTTTTAATAGTTCCAAAGAGAACACATTTCCATTAGTGTTTAAAATATAATAGCTCTTTCTGGAGAAGCATTCAGTTTGCCTCAAGATAGGAAGAAAACTGTCTAGATCAGTGGACCTACTTGGAACAGGGCTATTGTTTCTGAAGTCCCCATAAATCTTTGAGAGAGGTCACTGAAACTGGGATAGAAGGGTAATGGACAGCATAAGAGACAGAAAACTTGAAAAAGTTATGAGCAACTGAGTCCTGGTACATGAGATTATAGGTAGGAGCACAGTTTTTACCTCTGGTAAAACTTCCCATGCAACAAAGAATAATAATAGCTATGTTCACAGGCCCATTGTAATAAAGTGGAATTTTCAAGAATGCCTTTCTACCTCCTGTTTTAACTAGGACATTTTCTAGAAATTCAAGAAGTAGAAGTTAAAATAATTCTTTCAAACAGGTTTCAGGTGTATTGAGCCCTATTTCAATGTTGCTGACTAGTTTCAGCATGTCTTTGAATACCAGTAATCCATTTCTATATCTTTGGGGTTTTTTCTCTTTCCTTCCTTCCTTCCTTCCTTCCTTCCTTCCTTCCTTCCTTCCTTCCTTCCTTCCTTTCTTTCTTTCTTTCTTTCTTTCTCTCTCTCTCTCTCTCTCTCTCTCTCTCTCTCTCCCTCCCTCCCTCCCTCCCTTCCTTCCTCGCACACTCAGTAAGGGAGCATGCCCCACTGCATTGCTGGCTGACTTTGCTCCTTCCTTTCTACCTGACAAGTATATTTCTAATTGAAATGCACAGTAATGTTTGCCTGCTCAGGAAAAGAAATGGAGAAAAATAGTTTATACTTCATCTTATTTTAGTTTGACTGTTTAAAATCAAAATTAAATCCTCTTGAAGTGTGAATAAAGAAAAAAGAATAAGGTCACATTTTTCAAGCAACATACTTTGTTGACTTATTTATAGCAAGGAATAGATTATTATGTGTAAAATAAATGCTTTCTATAATAGCACAATTTGTTTTATATCCCAGATGGATGGGTAAAAGAGCAATGAATTTTTAATAGAATACTAATAAAACCACACTGGGCATGCTCTAATATCAAGAAAATGCATATGCCTCTTTATTATTTATAATGTAAAAACTGAAAAGTTGGAACAATTTTATTAAAACTCATTGCCAAACTCAGGCTTTTGGAATGTTCAGTGTTGTTCACAGTTTAATGAGACCACTTCTAACGCTACCCAGCTTTTCTCTGTTAGCCTGTCTGTCCGTTGCACAGCTCCTCATCTTCACTCCCCAAACTACCACTTTAGTAACATGTCTACTCCCGTCGATGGCACTATCAGGCTTTCGGTGACTGGGTCTCCACTCTTGGTATCGATGTTTAACTCAATTTCCTCCTTTGTCACCCGCATGCAACAAAATGATAATTTCTGCATATTCCATTTGTATGATTTCCTTATGGGTATCCTCTTTTTTCTATTGTCACTATTATCTGTCCAGTTTAGACTTTCATTAACTTTCACCTAAGAACTTGTGGTCCCTGAGCAAAAGCCAGGCTGTTACCTGTTTTGTAAATGAATTTTCATTGGAAGAAAGCTATGCACAATCATTTCACATTGTCTATGGCAGCTCTCACTCCTCATCGATAGAGTTGAGTAGTGGTGATAGAGACCATATGGCCCTCTAAGCTGAAAATGTTTATTATCTGGCCCTTCATAGAGATTTGTCACCCCATGACCTAAAATATTGTTGTATGCATTCTAACTGGTCTCCTCACACTCGCTCTCCCAAAGTCAATCCTGTGAGTTGAATCTTTTTAAAATATCCACATTAATGATTGACTCATGGTTACACTACTCAAAGCTTCATCTCTACTTATATCAAAACATGTAATTCTGAGTCTATTAAAAGCCATCCATGTGCACCACATACTCTGGTACAGACTTTGTCTCCTGGGAATCTATATCCTTGCTCTTCCTAGTTTCACCTAGAATAGCCACCTTTCTCCTGTAGAAATATTGTAGGATGTCACAAGCCCATCTAGAATAATAACTACTCTGGGAATCTTCTTCCAATTCATCCAGCCCTATGGAAACTTGCATACTTTCCTCAGAGGATTTTTCTTAATCCTCTTTGCTGTAGTCACTTTTCTTCCACTCTCACTAAATTTCAGGCTTATTGAGGACTGGATCTTCACCCTACTTCTCATTTATCTGCTATTGACCCTGGTTTGGTCCTTCACATTTGTTCATTTATGTAACAAGCAACTGTTTTGCAACTTACTATATTCCAAGCACAATGCTAATAAAGGAGGATGCAAAGAAAAGAAAGGTAGTCTCTGTCCTCAAGCATTTTGCTGTTTAGTATTAGACTGTAAAAGTAAACAATAAAGTATAATGAGTTTAAAGTAAGGGCATGACAAAAAGAAGACAAGCCTTTTGTGTAAGTTGGATAGAGAGATAAGGGAAGGAGTCTTCTTGAGGCTGGCAACTGAGTGTTCTTGAATAAAGACCAGCCAAGTGCAAAATGCTAGAGGAGTATTTTGAGCAAAGAGAAACATATTATAAAATAGCATGGAGGAAGTGTGAAGAGTTCTACAAATCTACAGCTGAGCATGTGCTGTGAAGTGTTAAAAGAGTTGGCACTATAAAGGGGAAGAAGGAAACAAGTCTTAAAGTAGTGCTTGGAATGCCTTATTGGGGAGTTTGAACTTCACATTGTACGCAATGACTCAAAATCAAGTTCCAAAGATCATTGGTGTGGAACAATATTGGTCATTTGTAAGAGAAGTAAAGAGACTATCATCAACTGAACTTTGGAAATACCTCATTAGACAATAGTAATTAAAGTTTTTTTTCTGTGGAATTGGCACTGTTAACCAACCACCAAGTGGGGGATGGATTGTGTAGTAGTTGCTAAACTTATGTTGACCGTGAAATAGCTTCTTCTCAAAACATCTGCAAGGACTGATATATTTTAAGAAATTTAGGAAACACTATTGTATGTAATGAAACATTTAGTTATCCCCCCGCCCCAGGCACAATGAGGAGATGCACTGGCACAGGAAGAATAGAGGAGGGAAAATGAGGTCGGATACTGTTGCAGTAATTCAGGTAAAATTAAGAAGGGCCTACGTTAAGGCAATTACAAAGAAAGAGGGAGACGAATTCGAGAGATACTTAGGGGTCAGTGGAGATAGAATTTGTTAACTAGATGTGAGGGACTTTTTAAAAACCTACTGATTAAAGCCACCCTTGTCTGAAACCCAGAAACCGTTGTGTTCCTCACAGGATCTGTAGAAGTTCTGTAAGAACGCAAGCGTCCTGCTCCTATATTCCCCTCCTGCTTACCTGTCATCACGCTGCCCCAGTCTCCTTTCTCTGTGGCAACTCTGGCCTTCTGTTAGCTGCTCTGACTTGCTGTGCTTCCTCTGATTTGACAGCCTTGACCCTTGCAGGTCCCTACCTGAAATCCTCACCTTTCCATTTCGAGTTTCCCTTCCTCTAGAAAGCCGTCCCTGGTCTCCCTGACTGGGTCAAGCGTTTCGTTATATGCTCTCTTGGAGCCAAGTCGCTCATTCTAAGTTTTTCGTATAGCTGGATTCTCAGTGGATTCTTTTGTGATTATTTGTTTAATATCTGTCATCAGCTACAGCAAAAGTTCCAGGAAGGCAGGGAATGTTATCACTGAATCCTCAATGCACGGAAGAGTTACTGGCACATTAAAGAGTTCTAATACTAATCACTTCTCAGCCTTTTAGCTAAGATCAAGTGTAGTATCTGTTCTTATCAGTTTAATATCGGATACATACTCTATCCAAAGACATCATATTAAACGGACTTTTGGAGCTGGGGGATGGAATAGGGGCTTGCTCCACCCACTCCGCACGTCGACCTGGTATTGCAGTACTTCCGCGAACAACGCACCAAAAAAAAAAAGAGGGAGAGACAGAGAGAGAGTAGGCTCTAACACTAATTTAATACAAATGCTAATCAATTGATTGATTGATGAGAGAGGGAGAAATCAAAGATATCGCTAGGATTTATGACTTAGTGATGAGAATACGGTCATGTTTATGGAGTAGGAAACATAAAAGCATAAGGAAACATGGGGAGTTATGGTTACATTTGGCTTTTGACATAATTTTTTTGATATGCCTAAGCAGTTAGAATATGAGTCGGGAGATGAGGACAAAAGCCTGAGTTCTCAATAGGCATTTTGAGTCCCTCACTGTAGTTAATGAAATAATCCAAGAGGAATGTATTGTTTTCTAATGAAGTGAGGAGTCCAACGATGGCACCCTGGGAAGTAACTGTAATGGAATGGCAGTGTAAGAGTGGCCTACGGAAGAGATTTGATGGTACCAACAGAACAGTGGGAAGAGTACAAGGAAATCAGGAGGAGAACCAGTTTCAAACAAGAAGGAAACTTCACCGCTGGATGCTGGAGTGTTGCAAGCATAACCCAACTCACCTGTGGGTTACCTATTTCAAAGAACAGGTAGATGGAGATAAAAATTTTGTGTCCATGGGTAGTATACAGTAGGTGGCTATAATTAAGATCTAGAACTTTCCTTCTGAAAAGAGAAAGAAATCAGATTATCTATTAATCACTGGGCTTCATTAAGTGTGAGGATGAGAGGTCATGTAGATTTGCTAGATAGCTAGGACACAATGAACTTGGACTAGAAAGGTCACGGCTTTTTACATTCATTGCAGAAATAATACCTATTTTCCAGAGATATAAGGTTTAAATAGAATATAAGTGAAGATAGTTACTTCATCACTAGGTCTATGCTATATATTTGTATGGAAACTAAATCCATTTCAATACTTTGGATTTAAGAAAAGTATAAATGCTGGCCTATCATTAACTTAACAGTAGCATCCTAAAAATATTTAATGTACTTGATAGAAAATACAGTAGAAGCACATTCCAAAAAACTATTCCATACCCTTGGCAAAAGTCTATGTGAAAATATCAACAGAATTCAGAAAGTCCATTTTATAAAATCATCCACAATGGTATAAACAGCTGCTATGCACATAATTCAAGTTCAAATTAAATTCTAAGTATTTCATTCCTTACAGACATCCTAAAATAGCTTGAATAATCATCATGATATGGCCCAATTTCAATCAGTTGATATTGTTTGTAAACAGCCCTGCAATATAAAAGAAAATAAAGACTCAGACTCAAGGATTTCCAAAAATGCTATTTGGCATTGCAATTTTTCTATTGTAAAGCGTTTCATCTACTTCAGAATCATCCATAACACAATCTGTGCCTCATGAATTAATAATTTCTTGGAAGTTTTAAAAAATGATTCTGCTCCAAAGAAATTCTTTGTCAAATAGCATTTAGAGTCAGCTCACCCTTAAGTGGCATTATCTGTTATCCCAAGACTAATTTGAAGAACTTAAT
>PVJD01008771.1:0-69143 GCA_004026545.1 Mormoops blainvillei
AGGGGGGCGTGCTGGGGCGTGTCGGGGGCGGGGCCTGCGGCCGGGCGCGCGGCGGGCAGGGCGCCCAGGGGCGGTGGGGTTGGGGGCGGGGCCTGAGGACGGACCGGCCGCGGGGGCGTGTCGGGGCGGGGCCTGAGGACGGGCTTGCGGCGGGGGCGGGCCCTGGGACGGCGGGGCGTGTCGGGGGCGGGGCCGGCGGCGCTGTCCGGTGCTGAAGCCGCGGCGGCGCGGAGCGCGCGGAGGAGAGGCCGCCATGGACTGAGCGCCGCCGTCATGGGGCCGCCGCTCGCGCCGCTGCTTCTGCTGCTGCCTCTGCTGCCTCCGCTCCTGTCCGCCGCGCCCGCGTCCCTCGCCCGGCCGCTCCCGGGGCTGCTCGGTGAGTGGGGACAGGGTGCGGAGGGGTGTCTGAGGGAAAGAGGGCGCCAGGGGACGGGCGTTTTTGACTGAGGGGTTGCGGAGGGGTCTCTGAGGAAACGGGGCGTCAGGAAAGGGGCGCCCCAGTGCGAGAGGGTGTGGGGAGGCTGAGGAGAGCGCGGCGCGGGCGGGGGCGCCTGCGGGAATGGGGTGGGAGGAGGGGCGCCCCAGCGCGTGAGGGGGCGGGGGTGTGAGGGGCGGGGTGGGGGAGGGGCCGCCTGAGGGAATGGGGGAGTTCGGGGGCGCGCCGGGGGCGCGGGGTGGCCGCGGGCCCCAGCGCGTCGCCCCCGCCTCAGTTTCCCCCGCAGCGGCCCTCGCCCGCGGTCCCTGTTGGCGGGCGTGGGTGCGCCCCGCGTGTCCGTGCCGCGTGCGCGGGGGGTGGGGGCGCGAAGCCCGGCCGGTGGGGGCGCGGGAGGGGACGCCGCAGGGGCCCTGCCCGTCGCGCTGCCGCCGCGCGGCTCGGGCGGCCCGGCTCCCACCTGCGTTGTCACCGCGAACCGGCCTCCTCGCTCCACGTCAGCCTGGAGGCGCGGGAGGGGACGCGCGGGGGACGGCGGGCGCCGGGGGTCGGCCTCCCTGCCGCTGGGCGGCTTCCTGCGGCGGTTCACGGAGGCCCCGTCCGCGGGGCTTCGGGCCAGAACTGCCGCCGGGACCGGCGCGCGCGGACGCGGCCCCGGCGCGGGGCGGGCGCTGGCTCGGCCCGCCGCCTCCTCGCGGCCCCCGGCGGCGCGTCCCCGCCCGCGTCCCGGACAGAGGCTGTGGCGAGCGGCGGGCGCCGCGCTCCCTGCGCCCGTGCGCCGGCTCCCTGGCCTGGTGGCCCCGTGGCCGAGGCGGACACGCCGCGGGGACCCGGCCCACAGCCCGCCCCGGGGGCCGCCCCCGCGGGGGTCGCCCTCGTCACGGGGGCCCCGCGCGGGCCTGGGGCGTCTTCGCTCTGTGGCCGCCGGGCCCCTGCGGCGCCCCAGCCGGGGAGGCGGGCGGTGCACCAGCCGCCTGTGCGCTGCCGGCCGTGTTCCCTCCTCCCTTCGGCTCGGCCACCTCCTGTGAGCTGTTTGTTCAGCTGCCCAGCCGCCACCCTCCCTCCGCGGTCACACGGGTCAGGGAGAAGCAGGGGCAGCAGCCGTCAGCCGCCGAGTGCTCCAGGGAGGGCAGAGTCTGTGGGTGCGCGGGAGGCTGCTTCCAGCCCCGTCTCTTTCCATCGCAGTGGCCAGTTCACAGCATTTGCCCAAGGCGCAGAGAAGGGCGGAGGGAAGTGTCTGAGGGAGGCAGCGGCAGAAACCCTGAAGATGGACGAGGGCAAGGAGCACAGAATCCCTGAACTGTCCTGGGTGCAGCAATGGCATTTTGACTGCAAGCAAAGTTGAATCATATCACTAGAAAGGGTGCATTTCCCTCCGTACACTGTGTGCCCCAAGGGAGCCTCTTGGACACAGCCTTTATGTGGGACAATGGTTGGGGCCAGACAGCATTAGAACTGACCCCAGGACTCCAGGAGATAGGGTTAACCTCCTACATTCCCTATCTGATTGGAAACGCCCCGCACGATACACAGATAGCAAGATGTCAGTGCGGTCCTGCCGTTCTGGGGCCCAGTCCCATGTGGCCTTGCTCACCTGTGCAAGCTCCCTGCACCCTGCCCACTCAGACCCCTCCCCCTGCACTCCCTCACCCAGGCTGCTGCTGCCATATCCTCAGAACTCACACGCAGGTCTCCAGAAAGTGTAGGGGGCCATGGTCACCCGTGAAGGGCATGAGCTGTGTTCTTTTCTCGCTTTCTGACATCTGCATCTTATTTGCCCATGGTCACACCCACTTGGCTATTCCAAACAGAGATGCGTACGAAAGAGGCACCTTAGATCCAGCCCCAGTCATGTCACCTGTGACCTGTTTTTATTTAGCCCTTTACACCCAACCTCAGGTTGAGGCCTACAGAGCACGCCGTTTCACAGAGACCCAAGTGTTTGCTCCTTGCTGATCCCAAGGCGGTGGGGTGTCCCCGCTTCTCCCTTTCTTCAAGGTCACCCTTTCTGCCTTAATCACTTTAGCTTCCTGCCCTTATACCACCCATGTGCCCATGCGCTTCTCGTGCAAAAGCCTCCCTTGTGGCATATAGTGCACCATTATCTGTGACACGATTGTCAGAGCTGGAGCTGTTTAGCAATTTTCTTCTCTTCATTCACTTTGATCCCCAGGTTTGCCTTTGCTTCCTCTATCTGTCTTTCTCCGTGATTTCAGGACATCCTTTTGTTTGGTGCTCAGTACTTTTTCCATAAACCTGACGTGGGTGTAAGCCCTTTGTCTTTAAGCCGGTCTTCAGTTACAGGGATGCCCATTTGTGAACCTGCTCAGGCAGCCCTGCCATTCAGGGCAGCCACATAAAAGACCCTCCTCCTTTTGCTAAAGAGATGCGATTTTCCTTTGCAAAGGTCATAGTCAACCTTTTATGCATATTTTGCTTGGAGGATCCAAAGTCAGACCTCACCAATGCACCTGTCTTAGAAGATGGCTGAGTGTTTATTTTCCTCCTTTGTTTTTTGCCTCCTGATTTGCCCACACATATTTTTCATTCACCAGCAAGCCCACACAGAGCTGAGGAGAGAGGAGGAGCAGCAGTCGGCTTCCTTTGTGAACTAGATGGCGTGATGGTTTATTTTTAAATCGAAGCATCCTTCCTGCCACAGAAGCACAAATCCATCTTTGCTTCTTGGGGTCTGCAGCCCTTACTGTTTCTTGCTGGTTGTGAGGAATGAGCAGCCTGCCCCTCCCCCAGAGTGAGTGCCCTGCCCGCTTCCCAAAGCCTGAGCCATTCTCTGCCTGTGTCTCCTCCTGATTCTCCGGCTCCTTCACCGTCAGGTGCTCCTGTTCCTGTGCAGAAGGATTGGAGCTCCTGGAAAACCCTGGGCTTTCGGGAAGGGGAAGCACCCAACATGGGCTCACCCACAAAACCAGATGCATTGGGTGGGACTGTTGTGGCCTCCTGTGTCCAGAGATGGCAGCCGAATGTGTCAGACTTGGGGGGAACGTGTGGGGAATAAAACAGATTTTCAGATGGCCTCCGCTCTGTACCCAGCTGAGCTGAGTCTCAGCATCTTGCAGCTCTTCTTTAAAAGCCCATCTGTTTTTACTCCTGGTTACCAAGATCACCCTCAGTGGTGCCCAGGAGCAGGTGTGGGGGTGTGCTAAATTTGGAAGTCTGCTTTCTACTTTCCTCTGTGGGGCCCCATTGCGCTGGCACGCGCTCCAGGAATCCCGGTGTGCTGTGAAATATGAGGACCTGTTGGGTCCCCATGAAAAAGGGCAAGAGCAGCAGGTGAGCCCACGGTTTGGGCTGAGGCACCGACCCACGTCTCGTCACCGCGGGGCGTGTGCGTTGGTGAACTCTGTGGCAGCCATGGATTGCTTTGTGTGGTAATTTCCGAATTCCAGATTTATTTCGTTGTGCCTTTTACATGCATTATTACCTAATTTGTGAATGCAGTTATTCACCCACTTTCATTCGGATTTTTGGAAGTAGAGATGTGGGGCAACGTGTGCAGGAGAGATGGGGTTAGCTGAGCTGTCACTGCACATGGTCTTACTAAGAGAGTTCGTTAACATGACCTCTTGGAACGTTACTTTAGAATGTAAAACTCCCTTTATGAAAAGGTGGTCGTAACTAGATGTGTCCTGGGCTTTGGTGGCAGGTCTTTGAGGTTTGCCTGGATGGGTGCAAATGTTGCCAGTTTAAGGATTGCTTGTATGTGGAAAGGTGGGGAAAAAAGCTTCAGAAATGGGGAGAAAGGGTTTTTCATCCAGATGTATCCTGGTGGTCGCCAGCCCAGTAAGGCTCAGCTAACTGAGAACCTATCTTATCTCTTCTGACAAGATGTTTCATTTCCCGAGAAAGCAGACAGCTGACTTCGCGGCGGAGACCCTCTGCGCCACAGAAAAGCACCTGGCAGCTGTTTTCACATTAGTCTAAATTGACCTTTGTAAATGTAGACCCAGCTGGACTTATTTTTTAAAATCTAGGTTGATAGGAGGCCAGAAAACTAGAGAAGCAGAAAATAGTCGACGCAATTTTCTGCTACCTGGAAACAGAGTAGAAACAGTTTGTTGAAGGAAGAAGGAAATTTTTTCTTTTAATTCATTGCTATCTCTAACAGCCCTGCCACAGCCACTATTTAAATATCCAGGGCAGGAAATGAGAAGGGGCGGGGTTCTCCTAGAAACACGTATGTTCACACAGTAAGTGAGTTCTTTGTTTGTTCGTCTGCTTCTGTGTGGATAAGTGGGTGACTCCAACGCTAGCCTAAGGAAGTGAACTTCGGACTGAGGTGCTGATGTGTGAAACACAAGGTCCATCTGTCTTCCAAACACACTGTGTGCGTGATGTGAACAGATAAGGAAGCCATTTCGGGTTTTGCAATGGTTACTTGGTGTTAACTCTGCTGTATGGAGGTGGATAAGAGGGTATTTGACTTGTTTTGTTTCTGTTTGTTTCCTCCAGTCATACTGACTGTAATTCAGAAAATTCAGGGACACGCCCTTGTCAGCATGTGGGTCCTGGGAGGGTGGTTCAGGAGCACCAGGTGGGAGAGGATGAGCTAATAGCTATAAAACAGATTGGGGAGGTTTCTCTTTTTAATTTAATTAAAATTATCATACAGTGAAATGATTTTTTTTTCCTTTGGTGTACTGGTCTACGAATGGATTCTGGTGACAGGTAACAGAAGTCGCATCACCCAGCATTGCCCCCACCCTACCTCTGTAGTGACAGTCTTCCTGGTTCCCTATGCCCCACAACCCTGGGAGCTTTCTGGTTACATGTGCTCCCCAGAATAACCTCAACAGGGGAGCATTTCTATCTCAGTTTCCCAGATGGAAGGACTCAGCCTAGGGCTGAGATTGGGTCCCAGGTCTGTGGCCTTCAGAGTCTACCTTTCTCTTCTGGTGGGTGATTCCAGGATGGCGAAGGGTTGGCCCTGTAGGATCTCGGTCCCAGCCAAAGGGGTCCCCATAAGAACAAGGCAGTCTGGCTCTGGCTGTTATAGGGACAGAGGCAGTTTCCACTTGTCAGACTGCCTTTCTCTGCGGAACTTCAGAACCTCTTGGCTCTTTGGTCCTGTTCCAAGAACTTTTGAAAATGCTCTTTGACCATAGGTGGCGGGGGGTGGGTGATTTTTCTGAATTGGGTTTTGTTCTGGGTGTCAGATTCAATTATTTGATTTGCCTCTCTGAGGGAATTTTGATGTTCAGAAAAGGAGGACTTATTTGGGGCAGGAATGCAGGTACTCCTGTAGAAGCTCGATGTGTCCATAAACACTCCATTGAGAGTGCTTCTGGGCTTCTATCAGATTCTTCCCCAACCCCCGACCCCCACCCCTGCAGCAACTTTCCATTCTCTATGGCTCTGTTTCTGTTTTGCTTTATTTATTCATTTGTTTTGCTTTTTAGATTCTACACACTAATACAAATGAAATATTATGATATTTGTTTCTCTCTGTCTGACTTGTTTCACTGGGCAAAATACTCTCTAGGTCCATCGTGGTAAATGCTAAGATTTCACCCTTTTTTATGGCTGAGTAATATGCCATTGCATATATTCACCCCACCTTCTTTATCCATCATCTATTGATGGGGACCTAGGTTGCTTTTACATTTTGGCTATTGTAAATATGCTGCAGTGAACATGGGGATGCATATATCTTTCCGAATTAGTGGGGTTTTTCTCCTGGGTAAATACCTAGGAGTGGAACACCTGAGTTGTACAGCAGCTTTATTTTTAATTTTGTGAACAATCCCCCTGCTGATTTCTGTAGTGTCTACAGCAATTTACAATCCCACCAACAATGCACCAGGGTTCCCTTTTCTCCGCGTCCTCACCAACACTTGTTATTTGTTGATTTATTGATGATAGCCCTTTTGACAGGTGTGAGGTGCTATCTCACTGTGACTTTAATTTGCATTTCTCTGATGATTAGTGATGTTGAGCGTCTTGTCATATGTGTGTTGGCCATCTGTATGCCCCCCTGCCCATTTTTAAATTGAATTGTTTGGGGTTTGTTTGTTTTTTGGTGTGTGTTAGTTGTATGAGTTCCTTATATATTTTGATTATTAACTCCTTGTCAGATGTCTTATTTATGAATATCTTTTCCCATTCAGTAAGTTGTCTTTTTATCTTGCTGATGATTTCCTTCACTGTGTTTTGTTTGATGTAGCCTTGCTTGCTTATTTCCAACAGAGTTTTAAAATGTATTACTACTAACACCAATATTTTCAGACTTGTTACAACAAAAAGCCCACTTCAAAGCAAAGGATGAAGGAGGGATTACTTTCATAAGAAAATTTTAAGAGTTGGTTTCACCTAAGTTTGACATTTAGTGTCAAACAAGCAAAAGGAGGCTCATTTAGTCACTCGTTGTTCTTTTATGAGACATGCTGATGGGTGAAAGCATGAAACTTCCTCTCGTGTGACGTGTGTGTTCTCCATCACCACATGGCTCTAAAAGCCCATTTCAGCTTCTGATGCAGTGTCCTACATATAGTACAAAGGATGTGTTTGCAAATGGTTTGTTTGGTGGAAGGAATTTTCAGAAGAAAGGCTGACCTGGTTTCCAAACTTAAGGACTTCATATTAATGGTACAAGTCAAGTCTGACTCCAACAGCAAAATACGGTCACCTTACAAATGGACAGAGTGGCCAATAAAATTGGCCAAGGCTTCTTCCATTTGGGTTGTGGCTTTAATCCAGCTGAAAGCAGTGATTAACCTGTGGTCCGGCTGGAAGACAGTTCAGTGATATGCTTGTTCTCCGAAGTAGCGGTATTTTAATGGCACCAGACAAAGCGTACCGGGGTCAATGCAGATTCTTAGTGGCTGGCAGGCAGTGGAACCTTGTGAGGAAGCAGCAGGAGTTGCCATCCACTGGCTTTTACCATCATGGAAATGTCCATCATGCCTTCTTCTATCTCTTCCTCTGCTTTTGCCTGAAAACAGGTCGAGACTGGGACCACCAGACTTCATTGGATTTAAGTGTTGTGTGAATGGACAGGCTCAGCTCCAAGGGGCAGGGGCCTGTCCTTGGGACCTAACCTTCCTGGGACCTTGTCCCTACTTCACCAGGGTGTTCAGTCCTGGATTCTGTGAAGTATTAGTCACCACAGAAGAAAAGAGGATTCCAGCACAGCCGGAAACTGCAGGCGATCTCCAGAACATGGTGGGGAATGAATAGATGTGGGCCCAGAACACAAATTCAATGACTTTCCACTTCAGAAATATTTACACTTTGCCCTTACACTCATTTAAGTCAAGAGAATTGAAAGGACTTCACCTACAAGCTCTCTGAATTCACAGCAGAGAAAGTGCCAAGTTCTTGGCATTTTTGAGGGGATTGTGTGAGATGGTGGGAGAGTCCTATGTATTACTCCCAGAAGCTCCAGGTTTCTGCATTTAATGTCAGAGATTGATGGCCAGTCTGGGTGGAATATTGTTATTACTGCAAATAATATTACTTTGCTGACTCCAAGTCTTGGCTGAATTTACTATTAAGATTTTTTTCAAAAGAATTACCATTAGATTTTAAATAGTAATATCATTTATGCTTTTTAAATAAGCTTATATTAAAAATAGTCACACTCAGCTAGGATGCAGGCTGATCATGTTGTAATAATGAGAATAATTAATGGTGATAACACTGTCTGGACTTTATTTACTATCACCTCTCTGAATAGCTAAAAGCCCTTAAATAAAAGTAATTGGACTTAAATAAGAATCCTACAAATTCTTACACTTTGAGTGGAAAGTGTAATAAAAAGTGATAGTATATACCCTTTTTCAGACACACTCATCACTTTCTTTTAAAATATGTAACGTTTGTAACATTTGATAAATGTGAATACCAGAGCTTTTTTTTTTTAGTGTATCTGACATGTCTAGGTTGCATGGTGTTCGAGTGTCTGGATTTTTGTTTTGTCACTAAGGCATGGAAAATATTTGGTGACAGCGATGGGAGGACTTAGTCCTTGTGTGGAAGCATCGAGGGCTGCACACAGCCCTGGCTGCATGCAAAGCCCATTCATTCCCCTCAGAACGCAGACCACGCGGGCCTCGCTACGAGACTGCCACCCCAGCAGCGCCTTCCACCCCCAGCCCTGCACTCTCTGTCGGAGTGGAGTGAAGGCAGAGCCAGGGAGACGTCATCCAACCCCGTGTGGGGCTTTGACATCCACCACTTTCTCTGCCTCTCAGGGGGCACTCAGGGGACTGGGGACTCAGGGGGTGTGAGGACACCAGCGTGCCACTGTGCTCTCAGAAAAGTCCACTATGCCAGTAACACCTGTGTCTTGCGGTCCCTGAAGTTCTCACTGACTCCTTCAACTTCTTTCACTGTGGGTACTAGACTCATTCTCTCTGACATGGGTCTCAGTGCATGGGCCTGCCAGGACCATGTACCTCTGCAGGGAAGCTCCAGGTTGCACCTCATTAGAGTCTAGTAGTCACTATAGTCTGTCCCTTCTGTCCCTTCCTGCTTGTCTCTGCACAGCTCTGTGAGCCCCAGTCCGTTCTCCCAAAGCAAGCCCTCTGGGCTACAGTTGGAGGGATGATTCTTGCAGGCAGGTTCAGGAGAATCCCAGGTGCCCTGTGGCCTCTTCTGGGTGTGCCAGGCTCCTAAAGGGATAGCCATGGGCTCTAGATGGAGTTCTGTTTGCCCCCCATAGGTCACCTGTTTCTTCCCCAAAGCCTTCCTCTTAGAGGAAGAAAGACAATGAGAAGCACCCCTTTCCTTTCCTCTCCTCCTGTATTTTGTAAGTTTCCTTGGGTTCTGTGGACCCTGGACTATTTGTGGGGAACGGGGAGGGTTAGGAGTTGAGGGGTGTACAGCCACCCTTGCCCTGACCACTGGCTTTGACATCCCCGCGTCCTCATTCCGCTGCTGTTGGTGTGAAGCGTGGCTCATGCATGTCCCTTCCCAGAGAAAACCCTGCTGGGATCACTGGGCGGGGGGGTGGGTAGGGGTGTTGGGGGGTCCCATGTGCAACCCACCGACTGTGGGGGGCATGCTCTGGGGCTTGCCCAGCAAGGCCTCCACATTCTCAGCCCCTAATATTCATACCTGTGACCTGGAATATGCTTCAGAAAAAAGGCTTTGTGTCAGAGTTCAGTTGAATAGAGAAACCATGATGTCAGAAGCAAAATCGTGCAAAGACTTTTATTTCTTGCAGAACCATTTTGGACTGAAATTCCTTATCTGGCAGGAACCTGGCAGGGTCTCTGTGCGGAGGGCCCAGTGCCCAATCCATACCCGCCTACTAGTCACTACACGACTTTCCGTGCACACGCCTCCCTTTCAGTGGTCACAGCAGGGCTGGGACTCCTGTTTGCTTTTGCCTTGTTTGGGGCACGAAGCAAGTCCTTCAGGGGTGCACATGCAGCGAGGGCGGTGAGAGCGCAGAGACTCTTTCACAGGAGTCTCTCATGGCTCAGAGTCTGGGCAGGAGGAAGCATTCTTTAAATGGAAAAAATATTCTTAAGAATAAAGATTAGATTCTGAGTTTAGTCCCCTAAGAAGTGGGATCTACTTATTTTCTAATTTCTATAACAACTTCCAGTAGTTGTCTATTCCCAATATAAAACGAACTTAGAGTTTAATTTATCCTCATCATAGGATGCGGGTGCCTACATACACAGCCAGTAACCGAAATGTGTGAGTTGCATTGTTTGGTGCACATGGAACTCATATGACAAGCAAATGTCAGGAGAACGAACCAGGGCCATATCAAAACAACAGTTTGGGAATGAAAAATTGGTTAGTAAAAAATATGGTACGTGTGTAAGGGACAAAAAGAATATCACTCTTTAGCAATGAAATTAGATTCTGCTTGGTTATATGTATGTTGTATCTTTGGAAAGTAAGATGTAGTTCTCAAAAAAAAAAGTTTTGATTGCTATTCTGGAAAGATAAAAATGTGCAATCGAGCTAAGAATTTAGATATTTATGTTCTTATTCTCCAGAGGTTTTGTGGTAGTGGTATAGACGTCCAATTCACTTTAGGGCACAAGTACACTATACTGTCAACGTCTCAGTACATTAATTAAGAAGTCTTTTGGTAATGTGAAAAGTGATATGTTCGTTCTAAACTGATACTGTTAAAGAATATATAGCATTTGTTTAATGACTAAATGTTTTTCTTAGGAACTCTGAAAGAACAACAGATATCCAGAGTAAATTTAAAGTCGAACACTATGGAAAGAAAAGGAATGTTTGAGACCATTCGATCTGATCTTACATAAAATAACATCTCACAAATATTGTATGTGAAATGGATACTAATTCCAAAATCAAAGCCTCATTTTAAAGATTATACTCAGGCATGGGTATATTGTTATCATGTTCCAAATGTTGTACTAGTTCCTCCAGAATATCAAAACATGCCAGAAGAAAGGGCCCAACAGAGATAGGACAGTGGTGACAGAGGTCCACGGCGAGCATCTCATCCTGTTTGAGTAAGGCAGATGGGCTCCTTGGGCCCTTGGACACCAGACAGAAGCAAGAGCCGTCTCCTGGAGGAAGGTAGCAGCATTACAGCTTCCAGGTGGTCAGGAAAATGGACTGAGCGCCTACTGTGCTCCAGCTTCTGCGCCATGCATTGGGCATGCAAACACAACTAAGACAGTGCCCCTGCCATCTAGTTCCTTCCATGCTTCCAGAACACTCCCTGCCTCCAGAACCTTCTCTGCCTTCTAGGACCTTCCCTGTCTTCTAGAATCTTCCCTGCCTCCAGAACCTTCCCTGCCTTCTAGAACCTTCTCTGCCTCCTAGAGCCTTCCCTGCCTCCTAGAACCTTCCCTGCCTCCAGAAGCCCTGAGCATTCCTAGTGCTTATACTGTAATGGAATTTTACTAAGGTAATTCACTTAATAACTGCAAAGAACTATTTTATATACTGCGTCCACTGTTCTTGGTTTGGGAAGCTTGTCTCCGTCTCCACATGAGGAGACCTTGGTAAGGAAGTACTGCATTTTCATTCCATGGGTAGGTATTTTGTTGTGTTTCCTAACTCTTGCCAGGAAATGGAAATGGCACCTATGAACTTGGCTTTTATCTTTGGGACCCTTAAGAAATGGATGCTTTTCATTAGATATGTTAACAAGCATGAACCTTATTAAAAAATAACAACATGCAAAAACAAAAAAATGCCAAATCCTGCAACAGTCAGAATAAAATGCAATGAAACAGGGAACTGGAGTGTTAGGTCCAGCTTGAACACTCACCACGCAAAACCCTTGTGTGTGGGGGGCCCAGGGGCAGTGTGCATTTGGGAAGGCGTGGCCTATGTCCTGGCCTTCCTCCCCTCCTCCTCCTTCTCCATGGTGTTTGTGACTTTGCAGCTGCTTGGCTGAGAGAAGAAAGCTCCCCCGTAAATCCCTAAAAAGCTATAAAAGCATCTCAGCTTCTGTGCTGTGAATTGTTTCCTTAGCCACAAACTACAGTTGACCTCGACCCACCGGTTTATAAAGTGTTCAGTGTGCCAGTGTAGAGTGGCTGAAAGGTGACCCAAGCCTTTGCTGAGGGGCGATGAATTCAGGGCCCGCCACGTTATCATCTGTTTCTCTGTTCTGTGCTCTGCTCACCTTGTGTTTGGAATTGATGACCTCCGGTTTCTTCCCTGGGATGCATCATAAATTACCACTAGGAAAAACAGAAAGTGAAGTGTTTGCAGAAAGGAATTGAGGGTAAGAAGGAAGGGCTTGTGTCTGGATTTGGCGCACCAGGCAGTGTGGGCGGACGTGAGTGCTCAACTGTCTTGTCCTGACTGCACAGACTAGCTTGCAACAGTGGGCAGGCCAAACCCACTGGGGCCCGCGGTCTGGGCCGAGTGAGGTCCCCCCACAGCTGAGAGCACCTGACTCTGTCAGGGATCTGAGGGCTGGAGTCTAGTTTCCTCTCCTTGGCAACTTCATTTTGACTCAAAGTACCCTGTGTTCCTTGTACCAGAGGTGTTCCTGATATGTGAAGTTCCAGGTGGGGGAACACCCCTGACATAAGCCAGGCAGAGGAGCAGGGGTTCTGGGACCGAAAGTGGGTGAAGGGAGGGGGGAGGCAGGGAGACCAGGCCACCTAGTTCATGAGGAGCAGAGGCCCTGAGATGGGGCTTACTATACTTTCTACCCCAAGGGAGGAAGGAAACATGTCTCTGAGCAGGTGCTGCTTGGTCTCTTGCCTCAGGGCTCACTGCTCCCCCCACCCCAGTTTTGGCCTGGCACTGTGCACTTTCTGATAGGAACGAGGCAGGAGGTGTGTCGGACTAATGGTGTGTGGTTGCTGCAGGTAGATGTAGAAGCCCAGGGGAGCACAGGGGGAGAGCGTGGGCAGGGGTAGCAGGAAGGCCCCACAGTTGATGAACAGGAAGGACAGAGCACCTTGAGAGGGATGAGGCCATGGGGTTCTGTGGGGTTTTGATGGTGAGGTAACCACTCTTCCAGCAGGAGAATGGAGATGCGTTCATGCTGCATAGCCTTTCCCTTCCTCCTCCTGGATGAGTGATTATATTTCTCTTACAGGAATGGCCAGGCATCAGCATCTCTGTGGGTAGCAAGGTTAGGTGGGTACACGTGTGCCCTGGCTTACCAGTCCACCCATGTTAGTCTCTGCCCCATCTGGCAGCGAGGAAGGTCACATTAGGTTCTCAAATGTCAGGGACGCAGAGCAGGTGCATCTGGGGTTCCCAGCGTTCTAGAGGCCAAACTCGATTTCTTTCCAGGTTACTCAGTGATGATCCAGTTCTGAGAATGGAATTCAACTCACACTTCCTTACAAAGCCTGATTTATAACCTGAAGATCAGTGTCATACCATGGGGGACACGTACCCAGCAGTGACCAGTATGGGTAATTTGCCCTAAGTCTGGTGAGGGTGGAGCAGATGTGGCGTCCTCAACACAGAACGGGTGACCAGTGACTCACTTCCATCAGGCCACATTTATTCACTTCAAAAGATTTTTAAAAAATAATTAAGTCCCCTTCAGCTTAATGTTTAAATAAATATATTTATTAATTTTTTAGAGAGAAAGAGGAATGGAGAGAGAGAGAGAGAGAGAAACATAATTTTATTTTGTTCCACTCATTCGTGCATTCACTGGTTGCTTCTTGCATGTGCCCTGACCAGACTTCGAACCTGCAGCCTTGGTGTATCAGGATGACACTCTAACCAACTGAGCTACCTGAATATCCTGAGATCATACTCTCTTATTTTTTGATGTTAGTGATTTTTTTTTCTTATAAGAAGTGATTAGGATAGCAAGTGATAGGTACTTTTTCCTTCAAGACTTTTTAATTGAAAACATAAACATTTGGCAACCTTGTATACATTCCCTCAAAGTAAAAAAAAAAAAGAAAAGGCTACTAGTCTTTAAAAATAATAAATATTTTTAAAGTTTTATTTAGCCATAATTGACATATAGCATTGTATAAGTTTAAGGTGAATAGCATAATGACTTGACTTACATATATTTTGAAATTATTACCATATAAGTTTAGTTAACATCCACCATCTCATATAGATACAAAAAAAAAAAGAAAAGAAAAGAAAAAAATGTATTTTTTTTTTCTCGGGATGAAAATTTTCTTACCAACTTCCAAATATACCCCTCAGCAGAGTTAGGTATGGTCGTCACATTGAAGGACTGTTTCTCTGATGTGTGGCAGGTTAATGAGATCTGCTTCAGGAGAGTTTATTTAAAGGATTTGTGGTAAATTTCAGTTTTGTGTAATATAAATCAGGCTATGATTGACACCAATATTGGAAGATCTTCTTTCCCTGCAGGTCTCCTGGGTGAATTGGAGAACAGAAATCTAGTCTAAAAGTTGTTTTTTTTCTCCCAAAACAAGGACCCCAGATGGAATCATTTAATGTTCCTACAATCTGGGAGAGTAACAGGAAAAAAAAGTAAGGGATTTTATTTTATTATGAGTGACCAAATCATCCACTTCTCTGGACCCCAGTTTCCCCACATAAAATAAATTGAAGTACACATATTCATAGGTTTATGAACATGTTTTTAATAAATGCAAGCCACCTCCTTTTATGTGCATCTTAGTGGCAGTCATGGACATCCTCCCAGCACACTGGCCATTTCTGAGTCCAGGATGACCACGCTGCCCCCATATCCGGGATGGGCATGGCTCCTGCATCCTGGGCTGCAGCCCCCCAAGGGCTCCCGACATTTTCCCCGCTGCTTATGGTCTGACTGCTCCCAGCACGATGCCCACCCCTCGTCTCAATCCTGGAGGGCTGTGTCCCTGCCAGGTTCATCCCTCCTCCTGCGTTTCCGACCAGTTAATTAACTTGGATGTTGGGTGGCCTGCTTTGGGGGCTGGGTCAGCCTGTGCTGCTCACGGCAGGAACTTGTGCATTTGTCAGATAATGAGGGGCCTGCAGGTCTGCAGAGAGCCCACCCAGGCTCAGCCTTGACATTTCACATCGCCGTAATGAAGAGCCTTCCTAAAATAAATGCAGCCTGCGTCACATCTAATATATTCTGTGTGGAGGGCGGAAAACACAATCACAGGCTCAGCCCAACCTCAGCCTGTTTGTCACAGTGACAGGACAGCCTGTCATGAGCTCAGGAATTTTCTGGCCTAGAAAAGATCTGAATAAACACCATAAATTCCCAGGGAAGCACGGAGCGAGATTCAGTGGGATGGAAGCCATTTAGCTTCCTTTAATTTTTCATCATTTCTGTGTTTTTACTGTTTGCTAACAGACCTACCATAAAAACAGTGGTGTCGCCCTGGCTAGTGTGGCTCAGTGAATTGAGCACTGGCTTGCGAACTGAAAGATCGCTGGTTCGATTCACAGTCAGGGCACATGCCTGGGTTGTGGGCCAGGTGCCTCGTTGGGGGCATGGGAGAGGCAATCGATCGCATATTGATGTTTCTCTCCCTCTTCTCTTTCTCCATCCCTTCCATTCTCTCTAAAAACAAGTAAATGAAATCTTAGAAAAAAACCCAACTGTGATATCGGGTTGAGAAGGATATGCGGTCTGGTCTCATCCTCCTCCCCACCAGAGGAGAATGATGAAGAAAACCCATTTTCCCCCTTGGAGACATTTAAATGTGGAAAATCCAGCGCTCAGAAAGGGTCCAGTTTTGCTAGTTCAGGGCCCCCTCACCTTTGAAGGTCACAGGGAAGGTGGGCCATGGGGTTTCAGGCCTGGAGAAGGGTCTGTGGTGTTACTGCTGACCTCTGTCTGATGATCTCTCTCTCTCTCTCTTTTAAAAAATTTTTAAATTGATTCTTAGAGAGAGGAAGGAGGAGAAAAGAAAAAGAAACATTGATTTGTTGTTCCACCCATTATGCATTCATTGGTTTCTTCTTGTATGTGCCCTGACAGGGGGTCGAACATCACAACCTCGGTGTAGCAGGGTGATGCTCTAGCCAGCTGAGCCACCCGGCCAGTGCTGATATTTTCTTCTTGGAGCTAATAAGACCTTCTGACTTCTATGGACAAAAGAATAATTTGGTTGAGCTTCAGAATCATCACAGCTGCTTGTAATCTCAGGGAGAAGGTTCTGAGGCAGGAAAATGGCTCACAATGCGAGCTGCTGGACTCAGAGGCCAGCGCCACAGCCGGTGAGTGGGCTTTGGGACCTGACAGGGAAGCCACTGTACCTCCATGCCTCAGTCTCCCTGTCTGTAGTGGAACAGTTGTGGTGAGGCTTGTGTCAGATTGTTTCTGTTCATTGTGACACCCATGACATGATGGAGTGGCATCCTTGCCCCCCAATGCCCACATGTGTGATCCTGAGGCTCCGGATCCCATGCGAGAGGAACCTGAGTGTGCGGCCCTCCATGCACAGAGTCTGAGGGAAGCTGCACTTCTGTGGACACAACCACTCGGTGCCAGAGCAGGTGGACCCTGAATGGGGTGGAGAAGACCGGGGTGATGGCAGGGGGTTTCTGGCTGCCCCCAGGATGGGTCTTGACTATCTGCAAAGTTCCCCTTCCATGTGGCTGTATTTGAAAGTTGCCTGTTCAGCCCAGTTCTGACACTCTGTCACATAGCCACAAACATTACCTATATGAACTGCACTCTGAAAGTTAACCTCTGCAGCACAGGTAGTCAGACCCTGCCCTCAGACCTGTTTTTCATCCTGGGAACTTCACGGCTTTATGAAGGAGAAGACTTGTGCTTGTCTGTCCTCTCCTCCTTCGCTCCCCACAGTGTGGTTTTCCAAGCTGTGTCTGCATCCCTGGCCGCACAGAATCTGTAGGAAGGTGGCACCAGGGGCGGGTGTCCCTGTCATTTCCCCTGAGCGCAGATCACACTAAGAAGCAAGCATGTGCACAGAGGGACTGCATGGGCCCCTGCTTATCCCAGGCCCAATTCTTCTCGGGTTTGCTCCACCAAGACCACCTTTCTCCTCTGTGTTCCTGGCTAACTAGGCCACAGGGACCATCTTGGGGCTGAAGGATCAGTGGCCTGCTCGATGTACCAGTGTCTCTGGGCCTTACCTGACAGTCTCATCCCTGCACTGTGAACAAATGTGTGCCATGTGAAGCCACAGCAAAGTGGGTCCAGATGGAGACGGAGGATGCAGTAGGAGGTGAGGGGTCCAGCAGATGCTCCCAGGCCAGTCAGGGGGACGGTCGGCACCGGGGCTGGGGACTAGAGCCTGGCTCCCTGCTAACGCGCTGCCCTGGCACTGAGGAACACTATGTTCATGCCTGGCGTCCAAGCCTCACAGCATCCTGGGGTGACCGGTAAGGACATTGGGGGTGCTAATGGAGGTGTGGGGCGGCCCCCCTCCCATGCCCTCTTGGTGGGAGTGGACTCATCTCTGCCCCTTTCAGGCATTTGCCCTATGATCTTCTTGCACACATGTGCAAGGTATATACACAAGAATCTTCACTGTTGTATTAGTTTTGTAGAATACTAGAAACAACTTTTTTTGTGTGTGTGATAAGGCATTGGTTAAATGCATCAGTGCATTCATATCACAGAATGTGGCAACTCTGAAAAAGTGGGTGGAACAACCTCCAGAGATTCAGTTAGTGAGGCACAGAGTTGGCTGTGCACCTGGCACTGCTCCATGCCCTGTATCCGCGTTGTCTTGTTCAGTGCTCACTGTAGCCCAGTGATGTCGGGACAATCGTGACATGCGTTCCATAGACTCGGTCAGGGGCCGGGGCTCCCGGACCTGAGTTCTTACCCACTTTAATCAATATGCATGTGTAGAGAATGACCCTACAGGTAGGTTGTAAAATATATACATATATTCTGTAAATAAAAAAGAGCATTCATTAGAAAGTAGGAATCTTTTCAAGGAGTTTACCATGTTTTCAGAGTTTATTAAGGGATAAGGGGAAGGAAGGTAAGACTGGGGCTAGAGTCCCCTGGGGTATCCAGGCCCCTCCCCGAGTCAGGCCACACTTGACCCTGTCTCAGACCACGGTTTGCAGAACGGGTGTGGGTCTGTGCTGACAAGGATGCCCCAGTGTTGGGGCAGGCCACATCCGGCATCTCTATCTGAGCTGCTGGGAACAGGTGAATGCTGTGTGATTAGCTCCATTTGGAGAAGTATTCGTTGTAATGAAGCCGCATTTCCAAGGTTTTATAGGCCAGTTTCCCAGCTTGCACCAGCTGGGTGCTGGCAAGGCCTCACCCAGACTTCAGGTTAGGAAACATCATGGCCAATTTGCAAACTGCTGTATGAATAAGACTTGCATTTTGTTATGCCTTTGATTCTTCCTGGTGTGCCCTGCCTGTCTCATTCCATCCTTCCTGGGTCGAACTTCAATCCAGGGCCTTTGGTGACCAGTTAATGCTGGCAGATCAGTCATGGTGCTGCCCCACCCCTCCCCCAGGGCCTCTGTGGCAAGTCAGTGCCTTGCTTGGTGGCAGGGGTTTCAGCCCTCAGGCCACCCCTTGCCGGCACAAGGCCACGGGGCCCTTCATGCATGGTGGTTTGGCCAGGCAGACGGTGCCCCTGACGCCAGGTAGTGGGCTCTCTGTCCCAGGGAGACCTTGCTGTGGGAAGTCCTGAGCTACCAGCCTCTGCCCTCCGCTGTGCTGGGCGACCAGGACACAGTCCGTGCCTTTGGAGAACCTGGACTCAGTGTAAAGCAGACTTTTAACGTCTTCAGTTTGGTCTTCAGTTAATGCACCTCTGTCCACATGTGAGCAGTTGAGCTGGGCCCCATTATGTTTTGGCACGGGCCCCGACAGCATCCATCACAGCATCGATCCCAAACTGCCTGCTGCAAGCCTCGCGGCCCTGTAACTGTGAGGCTAACGGTACAACAGGAGACGCGCTGCATGAATTATTAAGGCCAGTGGTAATTGAAGAGCTTCACTCTCATGGTATATTGCTCGGCACATTCCTCTTCTTCAGGCCTCCCCAGCAAGTGTACAGGGCATTTGTGTGAGGATCAGTGGTGTGCTTTTAAGTGCTAAATGGACTATTAATAATAGGGAACTTTAACTCAACGCCGACTTTATTTGTGGGAGGTGGAGGGGGGTTGTTGTAATACAGACAGGCTCTGGGCATCTCTGTATTGACTTGACTTTTATTTGCTACAGTGGTCACTGGTGATTTCATGACCACATCTCAGGCAAAGGGAAGATGGAGGTCGGGCTGTCTGCCCCTCTCCCCAACTCAGAAGACTTGTACAGGATGTCTCTAGAGCTCAGAGGACACTTGTTCTCTGGCCTTGGTGCTGACCCACTCGGCTCCAGGGAGGGGGTGATCTGCAGTCAGAGGTCTCGCCATTGTTGAAATGTCTAAAGGGACTTCCATCTCCTGAGCTGCCCTCTCAGTGACCACAGTCACCCAGCCTGTGGAATTCCAGCAGGAAGCCTTTGGGGTTTCAGGAGCAGTGTGCTTGCCCCGAGGCTGTCTACACATGAGAAGCTCTTGTCTCTCACAGGGATTCTCGAACTAAGATGTGACTGAGGCAGGATAGGCAGGGTGGGGGGCGTGTTAAAATGCAGTTTCTGAGTCAGGTTCAGACCCTTGGCTCTGCATTTCTGGGGCCACACTTAAAAGCAGGGTCTGAATAAGCATGAAGCTGAAGGGCTAAGCCATAAACCCCCCTGTTGGGGATAAGGGGAAAGTTTCAGCTTACATTCAAAGAAAAAAATGAAGTAACTTGCTGGTTGTGTCCAAGTCTGTTGGTGTGTGTGTAAAGACTATTTAGTCTTAAAAGCCTCTTGTATTTGAAGGAAATATACAGGAATTGGAGGTTGCCCATAGCCAGCAGAAGTGGACGTTTTCCTATGTTATAAGAGAAAGGCTTTGCTGGGAACCCCTCCCCAAAGAGCTGTCAGGGGCAGACCTGCGGCCATGTACTTTTCTACAGCAATAGGTGCTGCAAATCGGCAATTTAGAAAAATACTCTAAATGTTAAGCAGAATTGTTGGGTTGTTACTTCTAGAACCATTGGAAAGTTCTGCCTTCCAGGAACTATTGGAATAGTTTAGCAAATGCCCGATCCACTGACTCTTTCTGAATTTTTGAGATTTATTCACTTGGCTAAGTTTGCAATGGTGGGGAGTTCGGTAAAATGAGAGCCCGTGGCCCCCAGGCCTGGCCCTTTGCTTACGGAGTGCTGCCCACATGCAGACACTTTGGTCCCCTGAATCGAGGAGTCTTCCAGGTGTGGATGGACTGCAAACCCTGAGCTAATTCGTGAACGCCCTGTCGCATCTGCAGCAGCAGCAGGTGGGCTGTTCTCTTACATGCAGCTTCAGAGTTGCCAGGTAGTTACTTGCCCTGTGGGAGGAGGCAGAAGTTAGGCAGCTGTCTTCTCCTAAGGATGTTCAAGTGCAGCTTTCCATTCATTTTTTTTGGCCAATCAGGTTATTTTTGGCTCTGACCTCAAGGATGACACAGTTTGTGTTGCCGATTTCTGCTCTTGAAGAGCTCCACATAAAGAGCTGTGTCCCCTATGGTCGCACATGGTGACCTCCTCACCCAAAGGTGAGGTGAGTGGATGTCCCTGCATCCTAAGGTCCCTCTCAGTGTTAGATGATGGGATACCATCCCAGGTGTGTATGTTGGGGGTTGGTGGTCACCATGGTGATGGCAAGGCCTGTCCTAGGGGTGAGTACCTGCGGTGCCTGTTTCCGTAGGTGAAGGAATAAGCTCAGAGAGGGCTTCGCAGGTTGGCTGTGCTACATTCACCCCTCCCAGCAGCTGGCAAGGGGGGCAAAATGGGGCTCTGAGCACCAGGCCCGTTAATTTCACACAACCCGTGTCCTGCCCCTTAAGGCCCCACCACCTATCCGTGTACCATGGAAGAGCTGGTGCCAGCCTGTGGGATGGGGCAGGGTGCGGAGGAGGCCCCAGGAACTCCTGCAGAGACGGGTGCTATCCCACCGGACTGGTCCTCTGAGCTTCCATCTAGGTTCTGTTCTCCATCAACAGGATGGTGACTTTTAAAGATTCTTGTGTGTCCCTCGTTACCGCTATCCCTGCAGGTGGAGGGTGAATGTGCCCGAGGAGTCATGCAGGGCTGCCTCCGGGTTGCTGTTGGGATGGGACCGCTGGGCCAAGCAGTTCCTCAGAGCAACTGTTTTTTTATCTGTTTAATACCTTAAGTATTTCACAGGTGAGCAGGCAGGGACTGGGGGTTCAGTGACAAGTACCAGGTCCCAAAGCCAACCAGGGCAGGAGCAGTTCTCACCCCTGGCTGGTGCAGTCACAGTGCCATTTGTCTTCCTAATCTGGGCGCTTCTGGGAGGAAACGCGGTGCTATCTGTGATTTTGCCAGGCCCGATGGGGCTGACCTGAACCTACTCCCTGCCACTTGCGGCGGGGGTGGGGGGAGCGGTGGGACATGGCGGCTTCCCTGGGGAAGGAGGGCGTTTCCTCAGACCATAGGAGTCCCTTTGAAGCTGCAAGGACAGTGTGTTTATAAAGCATGAGAGAAGCAGGCCACGCTCTGCCAACAGATTGGGTGATGGACGAACCCCGCATCTCAGGGATAGGTTCTGCGGTTTAGTTTACCTTGCTCCAAGACCACATCTGTTACAGAGCTTCAAAGAGTCCATTGTTTTATTTAGCATTTTCTTGACAAGAAGAGGCATCTCAGGAACAAAGCCCAGAGAAGGCAGGCGCTTGCCAGAAGCCACACAAGACCTAGAGATGTGGCCACACTTGCTGGGGTTTGGGCTGTCCCCCTGGTCTAACTGACCACTCTGGCAGGCGGCCTGGGCTGGAGCAGCTGGCCAGAAGAAAAGCACTATTCTTATGGGAATGCCGTCTCAGTCACGGCCACTGGAGCACCTCCAGGAGGCCTGCTGTGTTCTCAGGGCCGGGCCTGACATTTCTGAGGCTGCCTGCCCAGTGGAGACCCCCACCCCCACTGTGGCCGATGGAGCTGGAGGGAGCATGAGGAGCAAGGGGCCAGCCGAGGTCCCCGATTCTCAGCTGATCACCATCCCAGTCTCATCCGCTCAGAGGTTTTATAGAAAGGGAATAAAAGCAGCGTTGAGAAGAAAACTGGAATTACCTCTGAAACCCCACATTTATAGCACCCCTTCCTACATGCCTGGGTATCCAAGGTCAAAGATAGAAGATGCAGCCTCTACCCTCAAGGAGCCCAATTTTCCCGACCCACTGGGCTTTATTGTCCTGCATCTTGTCTGTGCTACATTCACCCCTCCCAAGTTCAGGAGCTTCCTGGGTTCACAGGGTCTCCCTGCCGGTGCCCTTCTCCTGGTTTCAGTGGCTCTGGATGAAGAGCCCATGAGCACTGACTCCTGATAACACCCTGACTTGGCTGAGACAGGTCCTCACCTCTGCGCCCCGGGGGCCTGAATCCCCTGGCTGAATCCGACTCTGCTCTTGCCCCGCAGCGCATTTGTGGGTTACCCAGAGTTCTATTTCCTGCAGAGAGAGGGGGCGTTTGTCTAACCAAGGGTCATGCTCCGGCCCAGCCTCAGAAGCAGCCAGTATCAGGGGTGCCATGTCCTGCTTCCCCTCCTCCCCCTACATGAGTGAGAGTGGCAGTGTCCATGAATGAGGTGGGTCTGTCTGAACTGCCTATGGAAACAGCTGGTCACAGCCCACCACAGTGTCTTCAGGAGTTTCCACGGAGGGTGTGGGATGACAGTGGCATTTTCCAGGGCCTATGCCTTCGTGTGTCAATTGGATGGCTTCCTCAGGATGACGCTGGAGCCTCCGTGGCCAAGCTGAATGGGATGGGGCCTGGACTCTGGGTCAGCTGGTGACAGAGGGGCCTTTGTAGGGGTCCCTGGGGTCTACAGTGCTGCAGCAGGGAGCAGCCCACATCTAGGGTGTAATGAGGACAGCCTCCTGCAACCCAGGGACCATTAGCAGGCACCTAATTTTGTTTGCTTTTAACCACCACCGTGTGGCTATATTGTCATCGAAATCCGTTGGTAGCCTCGGGGTTCCATGTTGGTTTGGATGTGGTCGGCGGGCCTCCCTCCTGGCCTGCACAGTGAGCACCCGCGTGGGGCCTGCCTGCAGGGACAGGCAGGGAAGTGGCTGCCTGTCCGCTCCAGTCTTGGATTGGGCTTGATGCTGTCGTGGTAACTGATACCGGGGCTCCTATTTTATGCCCTCTGGGTTTCCTTCTCTTGGAGTCTATAGATCTGTTGGCCTTTGCAAATCCACCGCCCTTGCATTATTTACGGAGGAATTGGATCCACAGAGAGAAATCTCCTGGGGGAGGAGGAACAAGTGTTCCGTTTTGTGTCTCTGCTTTCTGAGTGCACACACGATTCTAAGCTCAATTTCTATGCAGGGACAAGATGCCCACTCCAGGGGCGCCACAGCAGGGAGGGGCATGGGTGTCCTGGGTGGCCCTTGGCCTCTGTCATCCGGGTGCTGCTGAAGCCCAGGCCACACTCAGGCAGCCACAGGTTGGCCCCGCACCCCTCCTTCACTCCATCGCAGCTGGGCCTGGGCCTGGCTGACCACTTGGATGGCTTAACAGGATGGATCCCTGGCCAGTGTCAGGGACCCATTCAAAGATCAGGGAAGCTTCTCTGAGGGGCTCTGGTTTCCCAGAAAAGTAAGCAAAGAGAAATCAATGGCAAGAAGAGTTAACCTTCCCAGAGTTCCTGGGGTGGACACCCTGTGCTGGTGTGTGGTGAGTGGTGTGAAGGGACCCTTGGGCATGATGGCAATGCCACAGATTTCCAGGGCCTGCTCAGCAGCGTGGCCGCCATAGCTGCTCTTGATTCCGCTAGCTGTGGCCTCACTTGGATGCGGCCACAAGAGATGCCTGGTTTACCTTCCCGCCCAGCCAGCAACCACTCTCCTCGCCCCCAGATGCTGCACCCACAGTGGGCATCCTGGGGAATGTAGTGTGATGATGGGGGTCCTGGTCTTAGAAGACACATATGAGCCCTTCTCAAGCCTTCCCCTCTCCTGGCTGCTGCCACTGGGGCCACAGGCCCTGTGGGTGGGGCCAGTGGCTGGGGCTTCTATCCAAGGTCATTCCTCTCTACTTGACCCTTTGAGCACCAAAGAGATAATTCATCTCATATTACTCAGGGGACAGAGGCTGCTTTCAGACAGTGACACACGAAAGGGCAGCTAGATGGATGCTCCTCCAAAGACATTTGCATGTTGCCAGCAGTGATTTACTAAAAGGTCAAAGCTGTGGTCCAAGCTCCTGCTGCAGGGACTTCCCGTCTCCTGGCAGGTGGAAATCCCAGAAGGCTCTGTGTTGCATTGACACCGACGCCTCTGTACCTTTCACCCAAGAGCGTGAGTTTACTGACTGGGACTCCTGTTGCTTTCTCTGCCCCCTTTCCAAATCCTTCATTTCTTGTCATTGTGCTCCTTTGACACCTGAAAGCCCCCTTAAAACAGGACACAGGTTGGGTGTGAGTCTTCAGCTGCATTGCTGTTCGGTTCCAGTTTGCTGGAGGGACGGTCACGGGTGATGGTGAGGGGCACTCTCAACAGGATGGGGATTCCTGCAGCAGTGCGTGGCTGATGTGCTCCCTGTTACGTCTATGTGTCTGAGTTGCGGTTTCCTCGGATGTAACATGGGGAATGCGGTGCTACCCCGTAGGGCTGGGAAGAGTAAGTACAGCGAGTGTGGTAGAACAGATCGCATACTGGAGGCACTTGGTGCGCTGAAATTACCACTGTCATTATCACTCAGCGTGCAAGTCAGCTGAGGTCAGTTACCAGCTGCTCATGGTCAAACATTTCGGCAATGCAGGTGTTCCAATTAAAATGTAAATGTTTCGCTGACAGAGGTGACACAGTTATGTCTCAACAGCAAAGTGAACTCTGAGTTTCTCAGGCAGCCAAAGCAAAAAGAAAAAGTCAGATTACACATAAAAAGAAGCATTGCAAGAAAGTAGGCATGCCCGTGTGTCTGGGCAGAGGCTGCGGGCATGAGAAAAAGAGTTCTTGGAACTGCGTGGGGGAAGGGTGGCCACCGGCTCCAAGGAGGACAAACTGCTCTCACAGTGAGCATGTGGAGGGCAAGGCACAGCTCCAGGGTCTTGCTCCTTCAGCTGATGACCCCTAGCTCACCTGGCTCAGGTGTGCGAGTCTGCCCCATGTTTGGTCTGCAGCCTTTGCAACAAATGACAGCTACATGACATCTTGTAAACTCTGAGAACCTTAAAGGGAAAAGGGACATGATAAGATGCTGGGGGTCTGGAGCAGGTCACTCTCTCCTTAATTGTGGCTCCTTATGTCCCCACTCCAGGGTCTCACTTGCATCCGCACCTCTGTGAACTGGCTCAAAGGGTCAGCAAGCAGCAACGCGGGTGGTCACATCAATCCTGGGAAGGGTGTAGAGAAGAGGAAGAAGTGATGCATGAAGTCTGCTTGGTGGTGAGGTTTACATGGGAGTGGGAGGTCTTTGTGAGTGACATGCGCCCTGACAAGGAGTCAGTCCGTGGCTGTGCCTGCCCCCTCCTTGGACTACTGTGGCTCCGACAGGGTGCTGACCGGTGTGCTAGCAGGAGCCTGGAGAGGCCAAGTGGAGTCAATGTGCAGCATCCTCTTGTTGAGGTCCCTGTGATATGACGAAACCCAGACAGGAAGTTGGATGTTTTCATTCATGTTTACTTGTCTAGCTGCCCCTCAATGTTGCTCAGCTGAATAGACGGTTAAGGACAGAAATTTGAGGAGTTCAATTATTCCTGTTATTTTTTAAAAGGTGGACAGATAAATTAAAAAATTAAGTATAAGTTTAAAAAGGGAAACTCCCCCCCAAACAAAGCTGATCGGTAATAAGAAAGGCTTCTTGCACCCTGACTGGGTGTGGTTCAGTGGGTTGGGCATCATCTTCCAAAATGAAATGTCACCAGTTCTATTCCCAGTCAGGACACATCAGTTCTATTCCCAGTCAGGAGAGCCTGGCTTGTGGGTTCGGTCCCCAGTTGGGCCATATATGAGAGGCAACCAATCGATGTTTCTCTCCTTCTCCCTTCCTTCCCCTCTCTCCAAAAATAAATAAATAAACAAATAAGTAAATATATTTTAAAAGTAAATATATATAAAAATATGTATTTATAAATAAATAAATATATATATATATATTTAAAGAAAGGCTTCTTGCTCTGGTGGATGGACAAGAGCCAAGTGTCTGGAGGAAATGGGCTACCCAGCCATTGACAAACAGCTTCATGGGAGACATGGGGGGCACTCTGCACATTTGGAGGGGCTGGTGGAAGGATTGAGGCATTTCCTCACCAGGGATTTGTTATTTTTCTGGGAAGGTTTGTGGGGAAGAGGGAGCTCCAGTTTCTATCTCTGTACAACCCCACCCTTTAAGTGCCAGGCTCAAGCAGCCCTCGGTCTTCCCTTTATTCCAAAGAAAATACCAGCTGTGGCCACAGCCACCTCTCCCAGGTGTTGGAAGTCAAGTCAGAAGGCTGCATTGGGGAGGGACCATGAAGTCCATTGTGCATGGGCTGCAGCAGGTGACAAGTGCCCGTTGTGGGAGGACAGCTGTGCTCCTGGCAGAGAAAGGGTCCAGATAAATCACCGGGACAGTCCACACACCTGACTGTGCTCTTGGCTAAGGACTGGGAAGCTGTTAGCGAGGAAGTGAAATTGGCTGTTCGAGTCGAGGATCAGGTGAAGGACACCAAAGCCCTGCCCTGGAGGATGTCCAGGTACTTTCTGTCTGATGAACCTGCAGCAGTCACCAACAGACGGAGCACGTGAGACTGTCCCCTCCCTCTGGTGTGAGTTGGGCATTGAGCTGGGCTCAGTGCGTGTGAATAAAATGCAATTTTGGATAACACAAAGTGATCACGTTTGTGTTTGCATGTCCCAAAGTGCAAAAATTGTAATTTCAAATGTTCTGCTGTCTTGGCAGGAGTTAAATTTTTTTAATTTTTTAATTTTTAGGTGATGCAGTTATGCTCACTCCTGTCTTTTCATCACGTACCTGGAGGTTTTAGTTACTGTAGAAGGGAAAACAAAACAAAACAAAAAAAAACAACCAAAAAACAAGACCCTGAGCTATATGAGGCATGTGGATCTTAGAGGGTTCTGTGAAACTGAACCTTCAGTGAGAGGACAGCCTGTTTCTCCAATCCCTCCCGAGTGGCCCCCGCAGGCTGTGAGCGTACTGGGGCCACACTTGAGCTGTTTCCTGCTCAAGCTGTTATCTGTTGGCTGATAAGCAACAGAGTGGTTGTCCACGTGTATCAGCATTACATACAACGTAATTTTGAAGATTTTCATCCTTAATACTTGACAAATGGAGGAAAATTAATATTAGAAGAAGAAAGATGTGTAGGATTTCCAACAGATGGAGGTCACTGGAAGGAGCGCCATATCGGAAGACACAAGGGCTAATGGCTGCTCGTCCTCATCAGCTTGGTGGGAAGAGCTTTGGGCTTTGGGGCCCTGTATCTGGGCTTTGGTCTGTTCTTGCCCACAATTGACATGCTGCAGAGCCCCACTTGGAGACCACCTGCCCCACCAGTGTGTGTGTAGCCTTCTGATGTCCCATGTAAGAGTGAAAAATCAACGAGAAATACAAAAATAAGGGTGCTGGTTCCTTGGCACAGATGAAAAATCTAAAACAGATATCCAGTTTTATTTTTTTAAACATTGTGACTAAGGCTAGGCAGACACATTTTTGTCTCCTGTTCTTCCTTAGGGCTCTGCTTGACAACTACATATAAATGTTAGTTATTAGCATGTTACTTGGTGGTTTGTAAATGAGTGCTTGTGATAAAGCACATTTGTGGTCTGAAGTAGGTTAGCCAGGTTTGCTTCATGAATTGATTGAACCATCCATAATTTCGTGGCAGCCCTTAGTTGCCCTAAGCCTGTGCAAGTGCCCTCCCTGCACATGAGTGGGCTTTGCTACCCTTCCCCAAGTTGGCAGCCCTTCCCCTTTTACGCTCTCCTTCTATGAGCCCCACAGTCCTTTTCTGATTCTCAGCTGTGGCAAGCTTTAGCAAGTATTTTGATTTTCTTCTATTAACCTAGCCAAACCATAAAAGAATTAACTAATGCTCACGGCTTGGTAGAATTAGAGCCAGATTTTGCACAGAGCTCGTGAAATGGCAGCCAGATGGCCGTGGAACCTGAGTATTTACTCCTGGGAACTGAGGCAGGTTTTCCGACATGATGCCATTCTGTGCGTCTGCTCACCTGACTGGGGGCCTGATGCCTTTGTCTGTGGGAGTGACACTCAGGTCCGAGACAGGCGTGCCCTGAGACCAGGGCACTTCGAGCTTTGGGTGGCAGTATCTGGTGAAGGACTGGGCAGATGCCTGATGGGATAACTCTGGCTGCTGCCCAGAGTTCTCAGAAGGATGAGAGCCCGAGTGACTGCTCTGTGCAGTAGACTTCAGATGGCCCCTGAGAGGTCAGGGGATATCACTTGGACATTTATAACAAAAAACTTACACTGCATCTTTAGGAGGAGAGAGCAGCGAAAGTACGCTATGAAGTACCTGGAGTGCCAGGCACTCTGACAGTGGCAATTACTTAGGTGTTTTATGGCCACAGGATCAGAATTAGACCTGGGTTCGAATCCCAGCACTGAGTACTGGCTATGTAGCCCCAAGATCACTTAAACTCTCTGGGCCTCACTTTCCTCCTCTGTAAGATGGGGATTTATCTCTTGCAGGTTGTTATGAGGATTACATAAGGTCATTTATGGAAAACACCCTTGTGATTGGAACTCAGTGAACACTTGTGAACGGGATATGTTGTCACCAGATATCAGGTGACCTAAAATGAATGTGTAACACCATGGATAGATTTGGGCCTGGAACACTTGCTCAGTTTTTCTAAACTGAAGGAAAATTCATGGGATTGAAGGATAGATGAGGCGTCAGGGGCAGGTGGGCATTTGCATCCTCAGTGTGCCTGGGAGAAGGAGTCCTGGGATGACCACAGCGCAGCCCCAAAGTTCCAGGGTTTGGGGACCACCTGTGTTCCAGGTGATGGATGGTGATGCTCAGGTGTCCTGAGTGCTACAGTTGCTGGCTCTCCTGAGGGTAAGGGTGGACCATGGCACAAGCCCCTCTGCTCCTGGGTGAAGGAGGGACACAGCCTGGGCTCCTCCTCCCCCCCTGAGGCCCATTCGGAAAATAGTCTCTCAGCCCCAGGTGCACTTGGCTTTAGTCAGCTCCTCCAGTCAGAATGCTGGCCAACGGCTGTTCTGTGTATGGGTGCTGTCATCGACTCACACATGGAAGGGCCTCCGCAGGGAGACAGTAGGCAACACTAAAAAGGACCCGAGTCTTGGGACCAGTGAAGAGACAGACAGAAGGCAGGTGCCAGGCCAGCTGAGGCAAGGTGACTCTGCAGCCTGGCCCGTGAGCATTCCCAGACCACAGAGGACACGGAGCAGCTGTGGTGCAGCAGCTACACGTGGGCCTGGTCCCAACCAGCCAAACTCAAGACTGGTTCTTACCCAGCTGATGGCTCAGCAGTGAGCATGCCCAGGTGCTCTGAGCAGGTGATGCAGACAGACAGAGATGGGCTCTGTACAGACAGACAGGTGGAGATGGGTTCTGCAGAGGTAGGCTGACAGACAGATGAGCTCTGCACAGACAGACAGACAGACAGAGATGGACTTTGCAGAGACAGACTGACAGATGGAGAGGGGTGTGCCCTGGACCCGTGACTGAAGGAGCATTCTCATCCAGTCAGACCGTCACATCTACACAATCAATCACATCTATTAATTGAGACAGATATGTGTGAGTTGTGTTAGACACCTGGAAGCTGCTAGAATCATAAAACATGGAACATTGTGCTTGTTCTCAGGAAACTTGCAATTATACCCTAATTGGTAATGCAAACACATGGAACAATTAGACACAGATTTGAGATTGTCCATTAGTGGATTTCCACAGGCTGACTTCAGCCCAGCAATGAGACAAGTTGCTAGGAGGGAAACCACTGAAAATAAATGTTTATAATTGTGCTCTCAATTATTTGTAAACAAAAGAAGAGTCTTGGAAACAATTTCAAAATGAGATGCAGTTCACAGACCTGGCTGTGTGCTTTGTGAAGCATGTGCAGAAATCAACTCGCATGGGGCTCCCTAAAATGTTAACAGTGATTCTAGAACTGCCTACACTGTGTGTTTAGCTGCTGTCCAAAGCAACTCCTCCATCACCCCACGGCGAGTGTGAAGTCCCCGTGTTAGTTTACTCATTGCAGCACTGGAGAAGCCAGTTTGCTTCCAAAGCTGGAATAAATAAATTATGAGCAAAACTCATATTTTCTCTCACCAGCCAAAAAATGATGGCTTTTCAGTGTTTTTAAAAGCAGTTCTCCTGCTGGAACTTGAAAAAAACTAATTACATTTATGAGATCAAAGTCGAACTAGCAAATAGAAGGAAAGGAACATTCATTAAGAAAACTGAAGAAGATACAGTTGTTTATCAGAGAATTAAATAAGAGCTAAGCTGAGAGTACTGGCAAGATAAACTGGCAATATAAGGGCAATACAGCCTGATACTCACATTTCTATACAGAAAATCAGTTTGGCAGAAGGACCCCCAGCAGCTGGTTGCTTTGCTGGTGGGACATGGCCTGTGTTCTCTGTCCATCACCCCATCCTGCTCATCCTAACGCCAGTATGTGCATCCTGTTATCTGGTCCCTGGTCTACTGGTGATGGGACCCCACAGGCACTGAGGAAGAGGGACAACCTCTGGGGTTTTTCCCTCTGGCTCCCTCCCTGCTGTTCCAGCTGACCCTGTCCCTTGGGTCTCACAGCGTGATTGAGTCCCTTCATCTTCTGGGGCCTCAGATGCTAGCAGCCCCTTGTTACCATGTTGGAGCTCCTGCACAGACCCCACAGTTCTACAGCCTCCACACACACCCTGTATCTGGTCCCTCTTCCAGGCCTGCAGACAGCCGCCTTCTTGCTGTGTCCTCAGGTGTTGTAGAGGGAGGAAGCAAGCTCTCTGGTCTCTTATGAGGAAGGGTTTAGACCCCGTCATGAGGACTCCACCCCCATGAACTAATGAGCTCCCAAAGGCTCCACCTCCTGACACCCGCCCCCCGCCCCCAGGGTGAAGGGTTCAATGTGTGAATTTTCAGGGACACAAACCTCCTGTCCACAGCACCATCTGTTTACGTCCCTGGATAACAGGATATTTGCTCAGTTCTCTTCCAAGTTCCTTCTCTGGTGATAGTGGAACTGGAAGTCCTTCAGGAGTCGACTGACTGGTCTGGTCTGATACAAACCTGGTGCAGAGCAAAGCCCGCCCAAGTTTCTTCTTACTGTTTGCTTGTTTTCTTGAAAATGACAGCAACATTATGAACCCAGTGAAAGCCTCCAATCTCAAATCATCCATTTCGTTGGCCATGCCTCTGCTCACTCAGCCCTGTCTGGACCCTGAGCTGTGGTGAATACTTTCAGCAAATCTGAAAGGCCATTTCACATACTTTTATTTTAGTTTTCATATTCTCAAAGTTCATTATTTCAGTTTTGGATGAATCAATGAAATTTTGGCCATTGCATTGCCAACAATGACTTGATTGGGGGCTGGTTGGCTGTGTAATTGTTTTGGTAGGTCCTAACCTTTTGGGTGTGAGCCAAAATCTTATTTTCCTTACATTACTTATTTTTGAAGTATTTTTCTGATATACAAAGAACACAGGCTCAGGGTGGAAAGTTATATATTCTAAAGAATGAAGAAGAGACAACCAACTAGCAAGTTAAGATTTGCTGTATTTCTTTCCAGTCTTTTTTTAATACCTGATTTAAAAAAAAAATGGGTGAGGACATACTAGACATTTAAGTTCTATCCTACTTTTTTCATTTTGCATTGTGTAAAAGACTTACCAAGTAATTAAAAAACCTTCCTAGCCTTCTTTTTCATGGTTGCCTAATGACCGTTTTCATATGTTTTGAATAAATAACCACCTAAATGCCCCAAGGAGTCATCTGTACCGTAATCTGATCCCCAGGGAAGCCCCAGTTGCTTCTCTGGTCCCCTGTCCTTTCAATGTGCATTTGACCAGCAGTTCAGCCGCAGAAGACAAGATTCAGACTCAGTTACGTGTGGGGAGAAAGACCACAGCATAGATGCACAGCCAGGCACATCTCCGGCCTCCTCTTCATCCCAGGAGGTGGGTGTTGTCCAATACCCACTTCATAGGAAGGAAGATCAAGACTCTGTGTACATAATGTGTCCATGTTCTCACAGCTGCACGGGCTGGGGCAGAGATTTGAATCAGGTGTGTTTGCTGCAAAGCCTGATGCTCTCCATTATACCGTGTTGCCAAGAGTATCAGAGACCAAAGCTGCTTTTTTCACTCTTTGACAAAAACATGGAAGGAACGTGATATGTCTTTGCTGCAGGGTAATGTGGAGCTTAAACACTTATGTAGATTATATGAGTAAGAGCCACAGGAAAGGAAACCCAGAAACCTGGCCTTTCCAGGTGGGGAAGTCTTTCTGGCTGTAATGCAGGAAGGAGAGAAGCTTTGGGGTTGGTCAGTGATCAGAGATCACAAGGGTGCCGTGTGGGGTGCTCAGCTCTGCTCCACACCAGTGCTCCTTCTTTTCTTATTAAGTCCTCAAAGCAGAACCTTCTGCATCTCCCCTACCACGACCTTCCTCCCTGCCATGCAGAGCAGCGGGAGTGAATGCATGTCACTGTGGATAGAACGAAGACGTATGTTATCTTCATTGACTCGCTGCCCAGAGCAGCAAAGAATGTCTTGTCCTCCGGAAATTTATGGCACAGTTGAGACCAAACATTCCCTAGGGAGGGTGACCGAGGACCTTCAGCAGTGACTTAGCTTTGGCCTGCATGGCAAGGGCTGACTTGGCAGAGCAGTGTGTCCTAGGAAGGGCTGTGGTGGATGAACTGAGCAGTATCGACTGTCCTGTGTGGGAGTCTGGGGTGGGGGTGGGGTGCTCTCAGGAGGCACTATGGGAGTGAGGGGCAGGACAGCGGAGACACATTTCAGAAGGGACACCGGGCAATTATGAACCCACACAAGGCATGGGACTCCTGAGAGATGGGCAAACACACAGCCTCCGGGCATCTCTGAAGCACTCTCCAGAGTCATAGCTGGGATGTTCACGGTGGGAGGTTTGTTGTTACTATTATCGCCTGAGTTTTTGTTATGCTCTCTCAGTGTCCCTGTCTTGAGATGAACTCCCTGAACCTTTTCGTAGACATCCCATCAGGGTGCATTGCAGAATAGTTGCCCTGCGGTGGAGAAAATTGTGCCCATCACAGGCTAAGGGATTTCCTTCCCCATTGCTTGAACCCCCATGAGCCCTGGGCCCTCGGAGGGAGGGTGGCTCAGGCTGTAGAGACAACCTTGCCGTGCTGCAGGGAGACCCCGGCAATTACCTGCAGCATCTCTGGGAGTGGACAGAGGCCATTCATACCTGGCCCGTGGCTGATAGGACTTGGCTCCCATGCTCCACTCTCAGTTGGGCCATGTTGGTGATAGTAGGGAGCCAAGGGCTGTCCCCCTTAGACTGTTGTCTCCAGGATGTTCCTGTCATCTGCAGACCAAGGGGGATCTCACGTGTGGAGGATCCCCTGGGCACCTCATTCTTGACTTACTGGGGACCATAGATGCTTACTTCAGGCAGATGCCTGGATCTCGTGCTGCCCTCTGTGGAAGGTGCATCAAGGGCGATAAATGTGACTTTAATTGTGGATTTACTAGAGGACGAGCTGGGTAGAGTCTCAGACCAGCTTCCACAGCCCCAGCATTTCAGGCGCTTTGAGAATCAGTTTATTTTGTGAGTAATGAAAACTTCAAGCTTGCATCGTGGTGGGAAATTGCTAACCATGCCCTTAGCTGCTTGTCTCTCAGAGCCCGCGGGGCCCCAAAGGGCTGGAGAACCCGGGTCACTTCTGTTCCTAGCATTTTCCCCTAAATCTTCTTTATTTTAAGTTAATACTTTAGCTTTCGTTCTGGGGTGACACCAGTTCACGAGCTGGGTGGAGAATTGGTGAGGAGGAGGCACTCAGACTCGGGTAGGTCCCCAGGGCTCCTCAGGCGCGGGACTGTTCACCCAGCGTCACCGCATGTATCCAGGTGGAAACTGTATTCCTTGTGCACATTTAACTCACACACACACATTCAAGTTGTATCAGGAACAAATTAAAGTGTCGAAGTGTGCTTTGGTGTGTCTGAAGAGAGTATTAGTTGATTTATTGTTTAAAAATTTTTGCCCCATTCCACACTCTTTGTCTAATCACATCATATAATAGGTTTATGAGGTTTATAAGAATGACTTTATTTTTGTCTTTTCTTATTTTTTACTTATATGCTCTTTTTTTCCCCCTTTTAAAAATCAAAGCTGGAAACAAAAGTAATTTTGTGGTAATGTGAGCCCAACCAGGGCCTTCGGTGGAGGCTGTGGAACGCACTGGACGCCGGACACAGCTCCTCCCTCCTGTCCTGTGATGCAGTAGCACCGATTGTTTTGCTGACAGTTGGGCACGCTGCCCAAATGCTCTGACAGCCCCGTTGCTGTCGCGGGTTCTCCTGGGAAACCACAAGGATATGGGGGCTTAGCCTGGATTCCTACGGCACTAGTTTCTTCCCAAGAGGTCAGCTCTGGGACACAGTGCTGGAGTCTGGTGGGTGCTCAGACTGACAGTGAGATGCAATTTGGCTGGAGGGTGGGGATGCAGGCCCTACCCGGTGAGCTGGGAGCCCCTCATCAGGGGCGTGTGGGCACCATGCAGGCACCAGCCAACCCTGAGGCGTCTGCTGCCTGTGGCCGCCCCTCCTCTGAGGAGCTCTCATCAACACAGAGGCCCAGCTGTGGGGGAATGTGTCTCTTTTTCCCTCCTGACCTTGCCATTTGCTCACAGTGTTCGATGCAACACAAACCTATTCTAAGAATAAATGAACATGTTTATGTTCTTGGTGAAATGGGAGAACTCATACTGTTTTGGCTTTTTCCTTCTGTGTTCTCATAGATGAACAATAGCCCTGAACACCTGGGCTGTTCGCACCCAGGTAAACATTTAGGCAGCAGATTTTTAAGGTGAGTTCAAGCTTCGAGGTGATTCTGGAGACAAGCCGGGTGGTGCTGGTTGTTGACATGTAGATGAGTAGGTACATATTTGTATAAAAATGATATAAAATGTGCCACTGCCTAATTGTATTCCTTTATTATCTGTCGGAGAAGGGGCAGTGTGTTGGGATCGAGGCTGCTGCTTTAGGATCGCTTTCATGTAATACTAATTTCTTAAGTTTTTTCCTCCAAAGATGATATTTTAATGGCTCATCAGTTTTATTCTTTCCTGAGGCTGTGCACCTCTTGGTCCGGAGAGTTTATTTTTATCTGCTGCTTTCCAGGAGGTTGGTTGTGAAATGTCAGTTTCCACTCACCCACAGCTGATCCTGCTTTGCTGGAGTCCGTGCCAGCACCTGCCCTCATTCCTCTGGGAGTGTGGCGGGGACAGGGCCAGCAGTCCTTCCTGTAGCCTGGGGAGCAGCCACCACGTGCATCCCGGGCTCACAGACTTGTATCTGGATGGCTCAGGGACTCTTTCCTGCTCCCTTATCACGGAGCGCTTACAGCCGTCCATGTGAGCTGGGCAGTTAAGAGAAATGTGAGTTGACTGGAGCAATGGCAGGAAGAACATTTGCCTGAGCGTTGCTGAGAGAGAGCACGATAGGACCAGAGGAGTGGAGCGTGGCTTGGAAGCTGCCATCCCCAGCAACCCAGTGGGGAAAGAGCCCACGATTCGCTGTGCAGTGCGGCACAGTGAGGGTCGACATCCCAGCCCCGCATGTCTCTCAGAACCCGTTGGTGAGTCCCATGCTCCCATCAGTCCCTTCTGGGCATTTCCACTGTGTTGCTGCTGACACAGTCGGTGACTGCTTGGTAGCTACGTTGACACTGGCACAAGCAAATTTACGTCACACATCCTTAAGCAAAATACAAAAGATTTTCTGCATGGAGAAGGGATTCCATAGCCCTGGCTGAGATCACTCCGAATGATAACACAGGCAGGGTGACCAGGCTCGCAGAGCAGCGCCAGTGCTGAGGGGCTTCTTCTAAGGCCCTCACCCGCTTCCTGTTTGAAAGCCAAGGATCCCCAAGGTGTGAAATGACTTTTGCACTCGGGAAGTTCCTGGGTCCAGTAAGGGCCCCAGGCGCTGTTTGGCCTATGATGCCGTTCTCGGTGACAGTTTGGGGACTGAGACCAGTGGCATAAATGGAGTTCTATCTAAATTGCCCCAGGAGGATGATGTCACAGAGCCCAAGTTCTGTGTCATCAGCTCTGACCTTTGTCCCTTGCCTTGGAGGAAGGCTGGCAGGCTGGGGGCCATTTGCCTGTCAGTGCCACTGCTCCCTTCTCCTAGATCTATGCGGTTTCCCCAATTTGGAGCTGCTTTTGGTGACTCCGATGGTTTTGAGGGGTGCAAGTCAGATATTTTGTAAAATGCTCCTCCGTTTGGATTTGTTGTTTTCCTCATGATTACACTGGGGTTACAAGTTTTGGGAAGATGGCTGTAGAGGGAAAGGCCATTCTTACCACATCACGTCAAAGGCACACTCTCTCAAAGTGACTCATCTCTGCTGAAGTTGACCTTGATCACTTAAGGCACAGACTTCTTCAGGGAACTGGACCCAGAGCACCAAACCGAACAACTTTACCAGCATGTTCTTGAAACTTTTGGAGCTGGAGGCCCTGAAATAGCACTTGTAGGTTACCATCACTTAAGATTTACAAGTACTCTTTCCTTAGTGCTTCTGGGGAATGGAATATTCTATTTCAGCTGTGTTTGTTTTTTATTTTTGTTTTTAATGTAAGGCCTGTAAAATGACTTGAATAAGTGCCCACTGAGTGGAACTGCAATGTAAGATGCACCTAACTGCTCACAGCACTCTGCTAGGAGTGGAGCAGAGAGGAGTGTACACCCCGCCCCCCCCCATCTCCCGTGCTGACCTGCAGACAGCTCTGCTTGTGTGTCACCTTCAGTTCTTTTCATGTGTGGCTGCCCCGGGCCACAGGCCAACCTGCCAACCCCACACAGAGGACAGGGCTCCCCACCTTCTCACTGCACGCTGCCCGTGCGGCTGGTTCTGCCCGCTGGATACGTGCTGGCCTTTTGCCTTTTCCTGTGCTGTGTTGTCAGCAGAACCCATAATATAGTTATAAATGAGGCCGTGGAGACTAGAAAGAAAGAAAGGAAATTTGGAGAGTTCACTTCCACATGTACTCACTGTTCTTTCTGGTCATGCTTTCTGCAACTGTCCCGAACTCTGGGTCTGCTTTACCTTGACCTTTTAACCCTGGTGAAGAGAAAGGAGATTGGCCTGAACTGCACTATGGAATTGACCCCATGATGCCCCTGCATCTCTCATGGGCTGGTGAGTATGCCTGGGAACACTTAGGACATGCACGTTGATGACTGCCCTGCTTCTTTCTCTGGAGAAGGAGTCACCTGAGCCTGACCCCCCAGGAGTGAACAGGTGGGACAGGAGGGCTATGAGCAAGGAAAGAAGGCTCTGGGGGCATTTGCTGTGGTCTCTCACCAAAGACATTGTGAACCAGCCCTGGCCGTGGCCATGGGCAGGAAATGTGTTCTCCTGGCCATCCACTGAACTCTGTTGTGGGGAATTGCCTGTGAGCCTCTCCCGTACTGTCCTCTCTCTCCTCCCTTGCTCCGTCCTCCCTTCACCTTGTGCCTTTAGAAACTTCGTCCCCCCAAACCCGACTCCAGTTCTTACTTCCAAAACCACCTCCTCATCCCACCTCTTCTGGAGCTCACACTTCCTTCTATCGTGCTTAGTGTTGCCTCCTGAATGTCCCTCCAGTCCCTCAACACCCACTGAATGGAGCACCTGCCCTCTCTTTCTCTGTTGAGCTAATGCAGTGTTGGACCCATGAGAAGGCATGGGCAGGGGCTGGATCACTGGGCTGCCATCTGGCTGCCAGGGTGATGCAGTGTCTCACTGGGACGTGCGATGCTTTGTGCACATTTAGGTGAATTTCTTGGGGCTCATAGGTTGGGAGGTTTTGAGGTCACCAGTACGCCTCCCTCTCCCCAGCTTCTCCCTCCTCAGCTCTATTCTCTGCTCTTCCTTTCCCTGTCTCACTGCCCAGCTCAGAGGTAAAATCCTCCACACCAGAGGGAGAACATTCAGGCTGAATGTGCTTTCATTTCTTAGCTCAGGATTTTTTCTCTTAATTATTATTGTTTTTCTAACTTCAGGAGATTGTGGAGAGCCCCTTGTAGCAAACAGGATAACTTGGACATTACTGAGTATCTGCTGCGTATAATCAGACATCACACTTCAGAGGGAGGTCAGCTGGCAAACTGGTCAGCTGAGGTAATTCTATGTGGTGCATAAACGCAAAACTTTTAATCCATCTTGGCGGTTCAGGATGAGTGTAAAATTGCATTAAAGATGCAAAATTATGGCCTGTCCAAGGCTTCATCCTGCCAGAAGTGCCAGGAGGGCTTATTGCATTTTATTTATTTATATGTTTCTTGGTGGTTTAGACTGTGTGCCCAGTGAGGCAGGGGAAGGAGGGGGACAGTGTCCCTGAGCGACAGGGGGGGAAGACTCTCCCATGTGCTTCAGGTTATGTCTCAGCCTCTGTGCTGGCCTTGGACTCTTCCAATGACTGTCGGAAGCAGGAGGAGCAGTATGTAATACTTTGTCCAATCAAGAAGCTGCTTGTAAGGCACACGCACTTCGTGCTGGTGAGAGGCAATTTGGGAACATGTCCCTAAAGTCTAAAAATCTGAAAGTCAATATACAGTACAATATATAGAATTGTACACATGAAACCTATATAATTTTATTAACCAATGTCACCCCAATAAAGTCCATTAAAAAGAGGAAAAAAACCCTGAAAGTCTTTTCATAGGAATTTATCCTAAGAGGAAAAGAACAGGAGACAACCCTAAGGACTCGTAATTGAGATTTCTGATTACAGCATTGTTTTTTTTAATTGATTTGAGAGAAAGGAAGAGGAGGGGAGAGAGAAACTACAGCGTTATTTTTCTTAACAGTTTTAAAGATTATTTATTTTTTTATTCTTAGAGAGAGGGGAAATGTGGGAGAAAGAGAGAGAAAGAAACATTAGTGTGCGAGAGAAACATTGATCAGTTGCCTCTCACACACCCCCAACCTGGGACCTGGCCTGAAACCCAGACATGTGTTCTGACCGGGGATTGAATCAGCAACCTTTTGGTTTGCAGGATGATGCCCAACCCCCCAAGCCATACCAGCCAGGGCTACAGCATTATTTTTAATGGGGAAAGTTGAAAAAAATGTAAAGTGACTTCGGAAGGGATTGGTTAAGTAGATTCAGTGCGTGTTAGGATTAATTATTATGCAGTGATTATAATTCATGATGATGAGAAATATTAAGGACAAGGAATTGCAAACTATTATAAATGAAAAGTGCAGGTTTAAAAAATATATGTATAGTGTGATTCCAGTTCTTCTAAATATGCAAGGAAAAAATCACTGAAAACCAAAATATTAATAGGGATGTTATCTCTGGGTGATGAAGTAACTGGTATTTTTTATTCCTTGTGATTTTCTGCATTGTATTAATTTTCTAGGCTTTTAAATATAAAAAATCCCCAATAAACAAGTGCAGACAGAAGATGTAGTTTGTCCACAGTCACATGACTAATACCTAGAGCCTTCTACCCCTGAACAAGCACCCTTTCCAATACACCATGGAGAATTTTTGGGGTTTAGTGCTATTATTTCTAAATTTTTTTGTCACCATGGTGCCCAGCTCACTCATCTTCAGAGACATGCAAGGAAGGGATGCTTCTGTTTTGGGGAAGGCCAACCTAGTGGGAGAGAGGAGTGGCTCTGTCCCCACCCACCCTCCTGCCCTGTTTCCTCAGCACTGCCGAGTCCAGGGCTCACGAGCCAGCTTGGAGGGAGGCACCTATGGTGTAGACTCAGGCGGAAGGGTCTTTTAATATTAAGTCTGCATAAGAACCACAGCTGGGAGGGGCAGCAAGAAGCTGGGATGGCACGAGGAAGACCAGGAGGATTTAGGCTGGGCAGCGAGCAAATGTAAATGCGACCTTCCACAGGGACGACCGAGTCTTGTTCTTGGGGCCGAGAGGTGGATGTGGAAACAGTGCAGGATGGTCCAGGCTGGGGGGCTCAGCTGTTGGAAGAGAACAGCCATGTTCTAACGTGAGGTCTGACTCCATGGCATGACGGGCCTGGGAACAGCCCACGTGCCCTTGGGAGGTGGTGTCAAGGTGTCCAGGTGTGCTGGGGACATGAGGCCATTGACTTGGTTCCTGCCTATTTTCCCAGGCAAATTTCTAACCTCCTCCTGGTCCTATGAGCAACCTGCTCTCCTTCTAGTAAACTGGGGTCCCCTATGTTTTTCTGTAAAGAACTGAGGCTTTTCATGCCCCTGGTCTCTGTCACAACTAGTGAACTCAGCTTGTAGGACAGAAGAGGCCATAGACAAGATATAGGTACATGGGCGAGCTGTGTTTCAATAATACTTTACTTGCAAAATATGTGGCTGGGGTTCACCTGCCGCTGAGAAAACTGACCCTTCTTATGCTGGAAGCTGCTGGTATTGGCTCCTCTCTGACCCCAGGCAGTTAGATGGCCCTCAGTTCTCGCAATGGGAGAGGGGAATCAACGGGGTGATGAGACCTGCACGAGGTGACTGGGTCACTCCTGCAGCTCCCTTGTCAGTTCTGACGTGGGCACCACATCTTAACACAGGTCTAGACAATATGGCATGCCGAGAGCAGGGAGGTTAGGTAATGTGGTTTGAAACCACATCTTGTGAAAGACTGGATGTATTTAAGTTGAAGAAAAGCAGATTTATAGATCTGAAGTGCTGTCCTGTGTGTGCGTGTGGGGGGGCATTCAGGTGCTGAGAGCAGGGTGTGCTCTTAACACTGGGCTGGGTGCTTTGTGATCTCATTTCAAGAGGGAGAAGCTTTCTTTGTGTCATGCCAAGCATTGCAAGGCTGTGTAGTGGAAGTCAGGGAAGCTTCCAGGGGCTAAACCAAGTCTCAATAGAACAAAACCTTAACACAGTCGGAGCTGTCCCAGTACGAGTCACTTCCTGGGTCACAAGTGACGTTTCTGTCTGGGCTGGGATCCAACCCACGGCTGGGTGGCTTCCCCAGCAATGATGCCTCTTTGGGAGATGCTCTCCTTGGGCATCATTTTGGTCCCCTCTTTCCAACGCATACAGCTGTGCCTCTTGCCCGTAAAACAAGAGGCGAGGCTGTGCTGGTGCTGGTTTCTTTGTTATGTTGTTGGAGGCAAGAAACCTAGCAGTGTTCAGCAAATCTGTTCCCAGAATTCCTGCCTCCAAGACTTGGGATGGGAAGATTTGAAAGAACAAAACGGCTCTTGTAACTCAGAGGATTGAACGTCAACCTGCAAACCAAAGGGTCACCGGTTTGATTCCCCAGTCAGGGCACATGTTTGGGTTGCAGGCCAGGTCCCCAGGAGGGAGTGCGCGAGAGGCAACCACACGTTGATGTTTCTTTCCCTGTCTTTCTCCTTTCCTTCCCCTCTGTCTAAAAATAAAATAAATAAAATCTTAAAAAAAAAAAAAAGGGAACAAAACCTCACCCTTGGATGGCGTGGGTCTGGGAAGAGGATTCCCAGCAGAAAACAGGCTGTTCTCACACTTTATTGTTCCATTAATCACGTCCTAGGGGAAGGAGCCCACGTGAGGGGCCGTCTGAGCTCTGAAGTTCTCTGCTGGAACTCAGAGGAGCAAAGTATTCTCAGATAGTGAGGCAGTGCGGAGCTCTGCGTTGTTGGCTTGGCTGTTACAGAGGGCAAGAAAGGATCTGAGAGGCACTTCAATAAACCAGAAGAGATTATAAAGAAAAGAGTTCCTTTCAGGAGGAAGCAGTGATGGTTTCCCCGTGTGGTCTGGCTAAGTTGGCTGTTGTTTATATGAGCCCGCACAAAGATGTCATGGTTAAAAAAAAAAAGCAAAAATAGCGAAAAATCAGATTAAACGAACGGTAAAATTCTCACTACAGGAAGGACTCCCAGAATCCTTAGCACCTAATATACATTTGACTTTCTAAGACAGGGACATCGAGGTATGGAATGTTCCCAATGCAGTTGGCCCAGAGCATCTCACCACACTGGCTCCAGCTGAACACAGGTGGGAAACTTGCCTGCCCAGTATCTTGGGAACGGGGTCCTAGGAGCACCAGCATCACTGAGACTTGTTAGAAATACAGAGTCTCAACCCCCTCTCCCCACATCTAGTGAGTCAGAGACTCTGAAGCGGGCCTGGCAATGTGTTTTAACAGTCCTCTGGATGCTTAAGACTGAGACCACTAGGCAGGGGGATGTTTTCAGGTCACACTCATCTTTTCTGTAATCCCAAGGCCTGGTTTACTGTATCCCAGTGAGGTTCCACGAGATAAAGTGTTGCATTTCAGTAGTCTGGCAAACGCCATCTGTAGGACAACCTGGCCCTTTGCGGTACTGAAGGTTCTGGGAAGTCCTGTGGAGTGGGGCTATGTTAAAAATCAGCTCACGCTTTTCAACTGTACTTGACCCCCAAGGCTTTCTGAATAATACTTAGTAACATACCATGGACCATTCCTACAGAACTTTATTGCCAGTTGGACATTGCTGGTTCCCACCCAAGGTGACTTTTACTGTGATACAGTTTAAAATAGTTTCTTCTCTTTTTCCATCATTTAATTGTATCCACAGTGGGTCTCATTTAGGGCAAGCATAATGAGGTTGAAATGTAAGAAGCAAAAGAAGAGGATTAAAACAATTGTTTCAGAATCAGCCCAGACTCTTCCTCAAATGTACCAGTCTCATCGTCTGATAAAGTTCTTACTGTGACATGTCCAGTTGTCTCTAGCACTTCAAGTATCAGTGCTAAAGGGAAATGTAGTATCAATTGTATCTCATTAGTTTTCATTGTTGGGATGAAAGTGTTATTAATATTTGTGGACAAGTGCTTGCAGATAGCAGACAGAACATTCTTCCTTATCTCAACATTTAAAAACAAAAGGAGAAAAGTATCAAAATAAACCATTTGCTGTTTTGTGGGCACACAGTGTAAGAATTCTAAACGTTAAGACATAAGAGCAGTTTTGCTTTTTAAATTTGATTAAATTACAATGTATATTTAAATATGTATCTAGTCTTTATATTGAAACTAATATACTTATAAAAATTATTTGACATACAATTTTTCCTACATTGTTAATTTGAAATAATTTGAGCAAGGCATGTCACTTGTTATTTGGGATGAGCTAGAATTTGCATCCAAGAACATGAACTGTAAAGAGTTTGTAAAATTTACTTTATGATAATTTTTAGTAATATGCCGACCCAGGTCTTTAAATTACAATTGCTTCTATGAGCTACGCCCTTGCTTCGCTCTGGAAACGAAGAACCTTGTCTTTGCCCTAGACCTAGAAACTGACATGCCCGTTTTATCAGCACCTCAGCTGATTCACAGTCACACCAGAGTTTGAGAAGTACTGCATCCTGTTGTGTGCGGGTGGCAGAATAGTACAAGTCTCCTAAGGAGAGTCCTGAGATGATGTTGTAACTATCAAAGAGGCGTGTGTGTCAAGAATGGTGGAGAAACTGTAACTAGTTTCCCGCTCTTACATGAGACCACAGCTAAGTCAGCCCAGCACTGCTGCCTCCTTGAATCCATGTACCTCACATCTCCATAGAAAATGTACATATTTATAGAAGGCTATGCTATGTAATACATATCTCATTCCATATCTCAGCAGTCCTAATTTTTACCAATTCTCTTTACTTTATTTTTGCTTTTGACACTGTTCTTCCCTGGGATATGCTGTAATTTAAGCTAGCAAATGTTAGTAGTTGGGGGGGGGGTTCTCAGAGGTTCTGTTTCTTTCTCCTACAGAGTGTCTGTTTTTACCCTCAGAATTTGACATTTAAGGTTCTCATATTTTTTCCAGAGGTTTTATTTAACTTTGTAACTATGGAAACAAGCTTAGAAATGCTTTCATAATCCAAAAGAATAATTCAGAAAATATCCTTCTTTTGAAGATATTGTTTTATTTCAGGAAATCGGGCACAAAAAACAAAGAACCGAGTAAAATGCCACCCAGAATGCACCTAGTTCAGGGCATCTGAACTGGTGAAGCAGAGATGTCCCCAAAACTAACTCATGTACCTTTCACGCAAAACAGAAAATTCTGGTAGATATCCAGAATCTAGAACAATTTCTTATTCTTAAGAGAGTTTAAACAAATATAAACAATTAGAGCTTGAAATCAAGGAAACCACTCAATCAATGTAAGAGTTTAGTTTTTCTTTATTTTAGAAACACATTGCAGAACTTGATGGTTGGGCCCAGCTCTTGGACCCTCTCCCAGGGTGGTGTGGGGCTCTCTGCGCAGAAGATGCTGGCTCTGTGGGTGAGTGGGTCACCGGCTGTGGTGTTTTCATGCCCCACTGAACACAGATGTCACTGCAAATGTCCCACAAATGGGACAGGGCCAACCAAGCAAGGACGCGGAGGGAGAGGGGGCTTGGGAGGGCCAGGTGTGATCTGTCACCTGGTGATTTGCACATCATCTGCTTGCCTATGTCCGTGGGTCTTCAGCGATGTCCCTGTCAGGAATGAAGCGACGATGGAGGGTGCTGAGCCCAGGGCCACCCTGCTGCGCAGACACAGCGACAGCCTCCCCATGAAGTTGTGCGGCGGGTGGGGCCTGTGAAGCCTGCAGTGGGACAGACGGGTGTCTGTTTGCTGTGCGATCAGCTCTCCGTTGTCCTGGGAAGTTGACGGCACTGCGGTGGTGTCCTAGGTAATGCACGGTGAGCCCCGCTCTGGTCCTAGCTCTGTTTGGGATCAGATCCCAGCTGCTGGCTGGTGCTTGGGCAGCGAGGCCGTTTCCTTCCTCTGAGGCTGAATACCCACAGATATGGGCCTGGCATCCCATCTGGGCTGAACATTCCAGAATCATCCAGGTGACTCCCTCGCCCCTTCCCCATGCCTACCCTGTTTCCTGGCTTCATTGCCCACACTCTCCCGCCTCCATTCACGGCCCCTGTGTGTGCGTCGCTTCTTTGCCTTGGCCTCCGTCTAGTCCACACTGTGCCCGGGGTCTAAGGTAGCGACGGTCCTCCTGGTAGGCAGCGCCTGGCTCACAGTAGCTGCAAGGAGTGACACGTCAGACCTGGAGGGAGCGGGCTGCGTCCAGATGGCCCTCCGGTGGCACGGTCTGCCCAGGGCGGCTCAGGCCGCTGACTGCCGACTGTCTGTCTGCCAGCCTGAGAAAGGAGCTGCAGTTCCCCTCAGACTGCAGTCTCTGTGCCCGGGCAGCGCTGGGGTCAGGTTTGCCACTGGGGTTTCTTGACGCACCAGAGGGCCTCCTGCTTTGGGAGCTGCAGCCTCAGGGCTCAGGGAGGGCCCACACGTCCTGTGCTGCCTGATGACTGGGCAGGAAGAGGAAGGACTCTCAGACTGAGGTCCCTCTGTGACAGGTCGCTGACGTGTGTGGTTTTATTGTCCCTGTGGCCCGTCTCCGCCCGGAACCTGCATGGTTGTGTTTTCTCTGTCCAAACCACCTTCGAGAGCAAACTTTGTAACCCACACAGGGTAAAACAGAAAGATGATAATAGCCTGTTTTCCCAACAAATGCCTCAGGTTCTAGCGTTTGAGGGCTGTGGGTGCTGGGCTAGGAATTTTCTTGGCCAGATGCTGTCCCTGAGTCACGCCACGGCGTGTCCAGGACACGACTGCCAAGGTGAGCAGGGGTGGAGGGGTTGTGGAGCTGTGGAGCTGGGCTGCATGGAGCAGGCAGTGTGTCCCTAATGGAGCCCCTAATTTAGTGACTAGGGAAGAGGAGGGACAGGAGTGTAGGAGAAGGTTGACGTCATCCGTGCTGTGGGATGCGGGCTGTGTGCTTCAGGGATCTCAGCCACTTAATTAGAATTCCCTGTCACACCCAGAGAAGGGTTTGCTCACATCTCAGCCTTACCCAGTCCCTTCTGTGGGTGGAGAAGTGTGACAGACACACAGCAGAGTGCGTGTTCCTGCCGGCCTCTCTCACCTCTTTCTGCGCGTCCACCCTGCGGAGACAGCAGTGGCTCCCAGTGACAGCTCACGGGGGTGGACAGGGGACCTGTGCTGGTGCCTTCCTGCCTGGGGCATGTCCAAGGCGTGGAGCAAGCAGCCTCTGTCTCTCCACTCTCACCCTCCCTCTCGCCCTCCCCTTTCCTTTTGTCTTTGAAGTTGCCGTCACCTCACTGCTTTGGTCTGCGATCTTGGGTGAGGGAAACAGGATGTTCTGACCCACAGCACAGGTTGCCCCAGAGAAGGGGGGTGTGAGCACCAGTTTGGGGGTTGTTCTGGCTCCTATGAAACCGCAGCCTGTAGAGGCAGCCCCGCCTCTGGGGTGAGGCCCCTTCCTCTTCTGCTTGCCCTTCAGAGTCTTATTCCAAGAGAAGGGGCTTCTGAGTGGGGAAATGGCTCTGCCTCTGCCTGGATACTCTGCCCTGATTCAGTGTGTCATTGCTTCTGAGCCGACAGAAACATTCAGGACAATCACGGCGGGTGGGGACTTGCAGTGGCGGAGGTCTGTGCTTGCAGCGTGGCTGTGCAAAGAGCACTGATAACGTGACACATCCTGGGCGCTTTGCTTTGCCAAGGCTGAGCACCTACCAGGAGACGGAGCCGGCCCCTCTACCTCCTCGCTCAGCATATTAAAAAAGAAAGTGACTCTAAAAAAGAACATCTCTTCAAATCTTACACCTCCCCTTCTTTTGCTAATGCAATTCCTGGAAAAGAATAGAATTTAACGTAATTCCCAGGACCTCAGGTTTTGTGGCCTTTAGTGTTCCCACTAGGGAGAGAGATGCAGGGCTTTGGTGAGAATCACTGTGTTCACAGACTCCAGCATTGAAACCCAATTGACAAGGAACTGTCACTGCTGGTCAGTCTCAGTTACCAAGGCCTGCACGATGCGTAGTAACTGGGGCTCGTGGAGTCCAGTACAGTTGCTTCTCTCTAAGGTTCAGAGGAGGCAGAACCCACACACAAAATCACCAACTGGAAGTGGCTGTGGGCATGGGGGTGAGTGGGGATGGGGGGCCATGAGCAGGAAGTTAGCTGGGCACCGAGGGGAAGTAAGGTTTATATTATTTAACTTTGTCTAATGTTTGTAAACGATGAAGTCTGTTACGCTCTCTGCACAGAAGCTGGGCAGTGTTGTGGCATAAACACTTTATCGGAGGGGGTTGTGAGGAGCTGCATGTACTTCCTGAGACCCACTCAGCACTCATGTGACTTAGGTGAACAGGGTGCCTGCTGGGGTGCATGCAGCACGTGAGGAGGAGGTTCCCACATGCTTGGCCTAGTGAATAGAATGAGTGAGAGCTGTGGGAGGCTCACAGGTTTTGAAGAAGACACCCGCTTCCTGATGACAGCAGGTGCCAGCCTGAGCCCTGAGTCCAGCTGTCCAGGTGACAGCATCTCTGACATCACTCCAGGCCCAGGTGTTGTCCTGGTTCATGCTGTCAGGTGCCAACTCACATTAGCTTGGCTTTACAGGCCTTTGTGTAATTGGCTTCCACCTAGTTCAGAATTGCTTCTGTGTCCCCATGGCTGACAGCAGTGGGAGGTGGGTCAGGCCGCCAGACTCCACTTGCGGTTGGAGTGACGGCCCCCAGGATCTGTCCCCCTCGTCTCTGGAGGGACCATGCTTCTGACCTGGCGGAGGAGGGCAACCTGCGCCACACCCTTGGACCCCCGCCCACTCCAGGAAGGGCCCCAGGTCACCAGGCTCAGGCCCAGGACAGGGCACAGCTCCTCCCTGTGCACCTGAGCAGCATTCTGCCCCAGGAGGGGCACGTCGGATAATGAGGGTGGATCCGAGGATTATTAGCAAGTGTCTCGTCGGAGACACCTGTGGTTCATGCCCCTTCTCCAAGGAAAGCGAATGAGTGAACCAGGAGGATGTTCTTGCTGAGGTCCAGACTCCTCCCCTTTGAGAGTGGGGCCTTGGAAGGTCTCTCATTCAGGTCCGTATACTTGCAACTCAAGGAGTGGTTTCCTTGTGTTAACCAATTTCCAGGGCGCTGGTCACACTCCAGGCAAGGCCTGGCAGGATGGGACTGTGAGGGGGCACCTGTGGGGGAATCAGCGGAGCCGACCGAGGGTGTCGTGCCCGCTCTGGGGGCACTGGAGCTGTCCTTGCTGGCTGGGCACCCATCAAGGAGGAGATGGAGGTCTAGGACCCACCGCAGCGGCCCCCACGGTGCCTGTGCACATCTGTGGAAGGCCTTCACCCCTTCCCTGAGTAGACAGTCTGCTCATCGATCGGTCCCAGTCGTCACAGCTAGTGCAGGTACGTGCCTTTGTCTGTGAAGCACCCCCACACACACTGTCTGCAGTGTCCAGAACACCGCTGTCCAGCTGTCTGAGAGCCAGGAGGCAGCTCCCAGAGGAGAGTGGCCCAAGTTAGCAGAGAACAAACAAGCTGGGTGCCAAATCAAGACCCGCGACCAAAACCCAAAACTAATAACAAAAACGTGTCTGCCCACCCGGGGCCCCTGATGTGCTGCCGGGCAGGCCCTGTTCCTGGTCTGGTTTCCATCATTCTCAGGTCCTCGGCCTCTGCCCCAAGACAGACCCCATGTTGGCTGCATCTGGGCGACGTTCCTGGTGACACGTTCACAGGATGGGTCTCAGGGCAGGAGCTTTGCCCACACCTTCCTTTTGTCTGCAGAGGGTGAAGGCACCTGAGTCAACAGCTGCCCACTCCAAGTGGCCTCCTGCTGCTTCCCTGGTGGACGGGGCTCTGCTCCTAGGGCTCCCGGGGCTGAGGCAGAGTCCAGGGCTGTCTCCTTAGCGGGAGGAATATGCAGGTGCACGGGGCTCTCTGAGGACCTTAGGGACCCTCCTTCCTTCCTGCAGGGGTGCGTGCCCCTGTGATTGCAGGCTGAGTAACAGCAGGGACTTGCCTTTCTTTCCCCAGATCTGCGCCTGCCCACGGAAGGGAGGGTTGTGGGTGGAGGTGGGAAGGGGGCATGGAGGCCACAGGCCGAGGGTCTGGACACTCAGCTCAACCAGGAGAAATGCTAGTGTGTGGCCCCTGCATCTGTGCCCAGGGAACTGGGTGTGAAGGGCCCTGGCAGCGGGGAGGAGCATGCTTTGGGGAGATAGGCCAGGCTTTGAGTGGGACTGCGGACCGATCACCAACCTTTCTGAGCCCGTTTCCTCTTCTATAAGATGGGAGTGGGTGCTTGGCAGGGCTGCCAGGACTCAAGGTGATGCACAAAAGATGCACAGTCACCCGTTCAACAGCGGGCAACTTCCATGTGACTGTGGGAGTGAGACCAGGCAGGTACCAGGAATTTCGCTACGTTGTATTACTATTTACTGTTCTGGGGACCTCAAAGAGGAAAAGCAATAAAGTCACAGAAAATCCAAATGTGAGAGACTTTGTTTTTGTGGAAAATCACCACAGGGAGAAAGGAGACATGTTATTAACGCATACCATACAATCCGTGTGCTGCTCGTTCTGTTCTAGTTTTATCTGGCCACAACACTGAACTCTTCTTGGCTTAGTAGCATTATCAGCCCTCACTTCTGAGAAAATTGGGTGAGGATACTCTTGGTTTCTAAGAACCTTCTAGTTGCCTTGTAGAAGATCCAGAATCACTGCTCTTTTTCATGTGACCCATCTGAGACAGAAATTGTTGGATTTTTTTGGTGAGAGGATTCATTTTATGTTGATCTTTTTCTTGCATCATTCCGTACAAACCTCTCTGTTATGTTAATATGCGTTTGCATCCATCTCAGGCCTTTGCAAACACCCCAAGTTCGGGGGAGGGAGTTCCTTAGTCCCTTTGTCAGGTGAGCAGAGCAGACCAGGAAGGTGACTGTCTCCCCTGTGACTGAGGACATGGGTGGTGAGGGAGGGCAGACCAGGTCCCTTGGTTCACGTCTGCAGTGGCATTGCCCTGGAGGGGGACACCCTGGGAGTGGGAGGGGCCTGGGGCAGGTCCATGGCAGGTGCGGGCCTGCAGTTCCCAGCCAGCCGGGGTGGCAGGAATCCGCTCACACTGACCATTTTTCCCACAAAATGCAAACCCTTTTCTAAATACCTCTTGGGAGTAGTGGGGTGTGGGAAGCTGAGCTGGCCTGACCGCTCACAGGAGAGCTGGATCCATTTTCACTTCAAATAAGATAAGAAAGAGACACCAAGATGGTGACAAGTTGCTGCTCAGTATTCTGAGGAAATGAGGGGGAAGCAGAATTAGAACTAAAAAGGCTTAGTGTGTGCATGTCGGTGTGCATGTGCATGCGTCTGTGTGTGTCTGCGAGTGTGCATGCATTTCTGAAGCTGATCGGCAGGGAGGGTGGGAGGGAGGCAGAGAGGGTAGGAGGAGCCAGCGTGGAGGAGAAAGTGTGTCCCAGTCTGAGCACAGGGCAAAGCCAAGGGTCTAGATGTCTTTTTCTTTCTCTCCATGATTTATGGTCATCATTACTATTAGTGGCTGATATTTAAAATGAAATATGGCCTTTTCTAATTTTAGAGCAAACAACAACACAGATTAGCAGCAATTAGCATGTTGCCAGGCTCAGGGAAATGTGTACACCTGCAACTATGGTGATAAATGAATGGAAATACCGCTGGTGGAGGTCTTTCTGACGCAGCCTTTCTCCAGTTTCCTGGAATGGACTGGATCCGGCATACTGGTAACTGGCTGCTGTTCCACTGCTGGGATTCAAGAGTTAATTGCAAAGCAAATCTTGTCTCCATCAGGATTGTCATCCTGATCGAAGCAGAATGAGAAGGGAATAAAGCCTTTTCCTGCTGCATTTTCTTTCAGCCTGTCATTTGCCATTTCCACGTGACAAGCAGAATTCTAAATGGGAGTGAGTCTCGGCTGAGCCATGTGGCTGCCCCTGTCCCTGCATCCCGTGGCACTGAAACCCACTGAAACGGCCCTGGGCTAATTGCGGGCATTGCGAGGGGATGCCTGGGGCCTGGGCTCCCAGAGGGAGACCTTTGGGGGCTCGCTCTTGTTGTCTGCGATACAGTCCCCTGGGTGGCTCGCACAGAGCTGTCGAGGTCAGCTGACTTGGTCCTGACTCTCCTGCCCCCAATGCTGAGACCAGGCAAGCAAGTGACTTTCTCAGGGTGACTGCTTTTAGGGGAACAAGACTGGAGTCACCCTCCCTGCCTCTCTGCTGTGCAGCTTCCCTTGCCAGCCGTTTGCCCTTCCTTCCGTCACTGGCGGGGCTGGGGTGCTGGTCCTCCAGTGAGAAGTGACCATGTGGAGGGAAGAGGGGGCCAAGCTGCGGAACCGGGAGCCAAGTGCCCCCCTGGGTGCTCAGGTGAAGGAGGTGAGGACATGGTGAAGCGAGACTGAAAGAGGAAATGCTGTTTTCCGTGCAATGACGTTGTTTCAGGAAAATGGAACCTTTGCTTCACTTCGCATCTCTGGGAGCTTCCACAGGCCTTTTGAGTTGAGTCTTACTGGGGGAATAGGAGTTTGTCAGCTGGAGAAACAGGAATGAAGGCATCGTGCTTTGTCAGGAGAACGTTCTTGCTGTTACCAAAAGGCACGGTGTGCTCAGCAAAGGTCAGGCGTTTGGTGGCCCAGGGTCCTCGTGGGTGTGGGTGTGAACATGAGTCCGGGCCCTGGGGCAGGCCCTCCTCTGAGTGTGGATGGCCCTCCCCTGCGTTCCACCCTCGTCTGCCTGGCTGCCCACCCCTGCCCCCGAGGGTGGATTTGCTCTGTCCTTTGTCTGCATTGAAGATGCACTAGAACTCAGGGCAGAATGGCTGCCTTCTCTGACTGACCTGAGCGCCTCCACAGCGGTCAGTGTGTTTGCCACCATGCTCCCTCTGCATTCCGTCTGTCCTGATGGCACACAGTGATCTACCTCTGCCTCCTCTGTCTGTTCTTGGAACCAAGGCAGGCTGTTGTCCACATCGGGCATGTGCACAATGGGTGGTGGGCACAGAAGGCCTGCTGTGATGCTGGCAGAGCCCCATGGGTCTGACCCCCCTGGAACCTTCTCCAAGGAGGGGTCTGTGGAGATGACCCCCCTCGTGCTGCATCTGCTCACCTGGAAGGTCCCCACGGGCAGATGCTGGAAGGGACAGGATGTGTGTGAGTGTCCTCCCGATGGAGACACCAGTCCTCTCACCAGTTCAAGCCAGCGGCATGTTCTGACTTAGAGATGCCCCAGCGCCATCTCAGAAAAGCCACGCGCAGAGGCCTGCTTCTTTGGGACTCGGGAACTGGCCAGTGTAACGGCGTCCGACAGACAAGGTGTCAGCTTTGCAGCTCTGACTCGGTTCTGTTTTCTGTTTTTCCTCCCAGGCTGCTTATTGGAAGATGACCTTTGCAGACCATCTGAGACCTGTGTCAATGGTGAGTGTGCGGTCCCGGCCGATACTCAGCTGTGTTTGCCTCATCCCACCAACCCAGGCCATGCCCAGGGCAGGGCCACTGTGTGCAGCGGAGGCTCGGGGTCAGGTTCATGTCATGTGATGCTCCCACAGAGCCGCGGAGCTGAGTATTCTCTGCACGTTATCGAAAGGGGAGGAAATGGAACGTTAGTGGAAGTGGAATGTACTCTTTCTGTGCATGGATGTGTGTCTGCATCTGTGTCAGAGTCCGTACCCAGTGTTTTAGGATGACTTGTGAGAGCCCCTCAATGACAGGGGTTGGGACCTGGATCCCTGATGATGACTGGACGGGATCCGCTGCCATCCACAGCCCTCGGCACCAAGCCTCCCTTCCTCCGACCTACCTACTTGTTCTTCTGGCTTCATCACGCCCCTCTTGTTTGGGCTCTCGCCAGTAGGCAAGCTTGTCGCCCTGCTGGCTGTTTTCCTCTCTTCAGAGGCGAGAAGAAAAAGTTTGGTGCTCTGTGTTTTCAGGTAGGGTGGGAAGCCCCCAAGACAGGACCTAAGATACCAGAGCAGGGAGCCTTCCCAGCAGCTGGGCTCTGGACAGGGCCGGCCCCCGTGCTTCCTGGGTGTGCTCGGGAGGGCTGCCTCTCAGAAGAGGAAGAAAACCCAGTGTCATAGGCAATATGGGACAACATGCACTGGGTGGCAGCCCTTCGGACATGAAGGGGAGGGACTTGGCCCAAGACCCCCTCCCAGAAAGTCTGGCCAGAGTGGCTTTTCCTAAAGCCCGACGGGGTCTGCCCTTGGGACCCGAGCAGTGCTGGGAAGCCCAGTTGGCTGTGGGCTCTCTTCTCGCCCGCTGCCTATCCCTGTCCTTTTGGGGGAAAGGGGATTCTGTCACTACCTGGATCTTGCTGGTGGCATTTTTGACTTGGCACAAGCACCCCTCACTCCATCTTGGTTCTTGGTGCAGATGTGGCTACCTGCAGGGACAGCAGAATTTCAGGGACATTTGGTCCCTGGGACCCTTTCATCAAGTCCTAGGAGACCCTCCCTGAGTGAGGAACTATTTGAGGGCACGAAAGGCAAAGACCAGGAGCCTTGAGAAGCTCACAGTGAGAACAGTCCTGGGTCTGAGGTGGCTGATTTCAGAGCTGTGTCCTGCGGAGAAATTGCTGACAGTTCTGGATGGTTCCATTTTTCTCTTCTTGGGGGGGACTTCTGTGCAGAGTGTGATCACAGAATGCAGTTTGCGGTCACCTTGGTCTTGCCCACCTGCCCAACGCAGACCACATTCTCGCACTTGGACAGACGACTGACTCCTACACTCCTCAGGCTTCTGCGTTTGAACCTTCTGAAGCTTTTATTTGGAGACTTCTTTAAATAAATAATTTTATTAAAATATAGTTCATCTGCCCTCAGTGAAGTTTGATTATGAAGGAAACAGGTGCATGTGTGTGTGTTTAATTTGACTGCAGATGCACGTGGCTTGGCAGGGTAAAAGCTACCTCTCTGTCCCATCCCCTCCGCCCTGGACAGAAAGCAGGCCCGGGCGTCGTGACCTCTCTCGGGGCTTTTCCTCCCCTTGCTGCCGCACACCTCCCTGGCACGGAATTACTCTGATGTTACAGAAGGTGATAACTTTGAATTCTTTGGCAAAGGAAAGCAATTTAAATGTAAATGTAAATGCCCAGCCCTTGATTTATGGAGACAGGCAATGTTTGCTTATTCTCATACAGTTAAGGGCTAGCTGGGACAGCAAAGCAAGCCTTGCCCAGTCCCACAAAGTTGTGTGCTGTGCACAGCTGACAGCAGCGATAAAAGCAGTGCCGCCTGGATTTGCAGTTGCCACGGTGACAGCATGACTCAGCCCGCCAGGGGTGGGGCAGGAGGTGTGGCTGGGCCACTGCCTGGAGTCCAGAATGTTCTGTGGTCAGACACAGGGCTCCTCTGTCTCCCTGCGCTGTGCTTCCTTTTCTCGGGATATAGGTAGAAACACGTAATTCTATTAACCTTATATATGTTTTCAAAAGCCCAACAAACCTTGTTTGTGACAATTACAATGAGAATAGCTGCATGGGATGAGGTAAAGTAATTCTTCAGCATCCGCAAGGGATTGGTTCCAGGTCCCTGTGGACCCCACAGTCCTAGGCTGCTCAAGTCCTTGATATAAATGGGGAAGAACACAGAGTCGGCGCTTTGCATCCACGGGTTCCCAGCATCCCAACCGCGAGTGGAAAATACTGTTTCCCGTCCCTAGCTGGCTGCATCCTCAGATGCGAAGCCCAGGGAGACGAGGGCCAACTGAATATTGAAACAATATCTGAGAGTATACGGACCCGTGCGGTTCACGCCGTGCTGTTCAAGGTCCAGCTGTACTTCATAAAGAAAGTCAAAAGATAGCCATACCACGTATTTTTAACTAAGGCACACACGTGTTAAAATACAATGTTATTTCACACTTAAGAGATTATAATATAGTGTAACCCTAACTTTTATAGGCACAGGGAAACCAAAAAATGTGAACGACTCATTTTATTGCTTTGCTTTGTTACGGGGGCCTAGACTGGGCCCACTGTATGTCTGAGGGAAGTGCACCTGCGGTCAGATTCACAGAGACAGAAAGTAGGCACTGAGGGCTAGGTGCTGGGGGTGATGTTTAATGGGGGCAGAGTCCCAGTTTGGGAAGATGGAAAGCTCTGGAAATGGTGGTGGGGATGGTTGCACTACAATGTGAATGAGCTCAATGCCATTGAACTGTACGTTTGAACTTGATGAGGACGGCCCATTTTATGTTATGTGTATTTTACCACAATTAACAAAGATAAACAATCTGGAGAAACCATTAGCAACAAGGGTTCATATTCTTAATTATGAAGGGCTCCTACACTTTATAAGAAAATGGCAAATGATTCAACAGGAAGGTGGACAAAGGTGTGAATGGTAATCCAGAGATGAGGAAATGAAAGGGCCCACATAATATATGAAAATGTGTCTACCCTCACTAAGGGGAATATAACTATAGACCATACCATAGATTACCAAAATCAAAAAGAGGAGTAACCCCCGGTGCTGGTGAGAACCGAGGGCTCTGGGCACTTGACGTACTTTGCTGGCAAGAATGTGATTTGGAAACAATTATTAGGAATGTAATCTGGCGATGTCCGTTAAATGAAAAATACGCTGATGGTTAGATTTATTTTTGAGATTCACATATATAAAAGCAAAGGTGGCCCAAAACTGTAATAACATCTGTAAGTCCACTGATAGGAGAGTGGTGTCATAAATTATGGTGGGTCTATGGCATGGAATATTATGCAGCTACTTAAAAATGAGTTAACTGTCTATTTCCCAACCAGAAAAATGTCTGCATGTGAGAAGCGGTGGGAAAGATAATGACTGTTTTTGGGAAAACCCTTACACACATGCTTTCCCCCTCCCTGTATGGCCAGGGAGGGGGGTATGAAAGGATCATTGGCATCTTTGGGGCAGTTTGGAGAGGGTATCTCGGGGGGTAGTATTACCTTATGCTTGAATATCTTGGCATTGCTTTATTTAAAGCAATCTTGTGCTACTTTGTCATAAAACTAGTCTAAAAAAGACATTTCAGAGTCTGCTGTGCTGGTTCTGACAGGCAGGCCTGTTAAGGTCTGCCGCCGCGGGCCCTGACCTCCATAGGCCAGAACTCCAGCCAAGCCCCTGGCCCCCTCGCTGGGGACAGCCCAGAAGCCCTGAGACCCCTGTTCTAGCCACAGAAGGAGGCTTTGTGGTGGAAATGTTTGGGCACCTGAGGTGGGTGGACAGGTGGACAGATGGAACCTGTCAGGTGGTCTGTGGGGTGGGGTTAGAGCTGGGCAGGTAACTGGGCACCAGACAGCCCAGTAAGTCTAGTGAGGGACAATCGCAGGGCCAAGAGGGAGCGGACACACTGGGGCTTCGGGAAGGGCGGCAGCCGGCCAGCTGCTCCAGCTCCAGGAAGTGGCGTCATCAGCGGATCGGGCACTTCACTGGGCGTCATTGGGTGTAGGGGCTGCCGAGGCCACTTCCCCTGCCTCGTCTCTGTGTTGGCCCTTCAGGAGGGACCAGGGACATCGCTGTTGGCCCTCCCTCCTTCCCGCTCCCTCCCTCCTTCCTTCCTTCCTCTCCTTTTCTAAAGCTTTCTTGAGGTCTAAATGAAGCAGATAAAATTAATATTTTTATTGGATGTTCTCAGAACATTTTTTTTTTCTGTGTTTGTGTTCAGCAATCACAAGCTGAATCTGTCAAAGTGCTGGTTGTGACCTGCTGGGGTACCCAGCACACCGTGGCATATTTGATAAACGGAGCTATCCTGTTATATCGCACTGGAGGAAATAGAAGAATAAGAAGCTTTAATTTGAGAAGTGGGAGACTGTGGAAAAGCACGGTTGGTTTAAAAAGGAGATTAGGTAGCAGCAACAATGACTACACCCTGTGAGTCATGAGCACCCAGAGAGCTGGTGAGGGGATGACGTGCTGAGGCCCCTGCTGGCGAGGAGACTGGGCTGCACTAGTTCGTGGGGCAGGGGTACGCTGGCTTCTTTGCGGGGGATGAGCTCAGAGTTCAGGACCCTCCAGCTCTTAGGGCTGATTTTGGGGAGCTTAACAGCGGGTTTCCATGGAACGGCTTTAAATAATCAGCTTTATGATAACCGTTTTCACCGCTTTTGGGGAGGATGGTGGTCCTGTTTTGGTTGCTGCTGTCGTGGTGAAAGGCAGCACTGGAATTATTTACCAGCAACAGTGATCTGACCGGGCTTTTAGACTCTGAGGAGGTGGAGTCTGGTCGCAGTTCTGTCTGCTATGTCGCAAGTTCATAGCACTATCAATCCCGGGCACGGATGTGGAGGAACATGGCCTTTAGGGATCACTTTATCAGCAGGAGGTAGAGGCCGACTCTGTGGTTTTGATCTTCACCAGTGATGACATTCACTCGCCCGTTTGGGCAATTCCTGAAGGGCCTTCAGGGAGCTAAGATGCAGTGTTTGTGTATCAGCTCTTTTGCTGGAGGCTGTGGGTGAGTTTCTGGGAAGAGTTTCAGTGCGCGGAAAGGACTAGGGTGCATGCCTTTGTCCCTTCATGCACTCCCTTGGGGATGCACGCCTTCTGAGGAAGCAAAGGGCTCCTGCCTATCCTCAGCACTCAGGCCTTACCCTCCCCGAACTGTGTCCTCAGATCCCGATGACGTTCTGCCCTTCCCCGTGTGCTGGTGTGGCCCTCCCATGGCCAGCCTCCGGGGAGCGAAGCTGAGCACAGGGGATTCTGTACAGAGAGAAAAGGGTAATCACCCTCTAGGTTCATCATGTTTTACTTTGAACATGGATTATACAAATAATATATGGACACAGCCTAATTAAAAACAGTTTGGAAATACACAGAACAAGAAGTGATGCTTTCCCTTCCTGCCTCTCCACTCCACCATGGAACAGCAGCTGCTCCATGCCCAGCACGCCGTAGGTCTTGTCCAACAACGCGGAGGCAGGCGGGCATTTCCTTGGGATAGTCGATTCATGGGAAGGGCCCAGCCAGTAGCATGCTAAATGGCCTCACCCCCTTGGTATTGTCCTTGGGGATGAATTACTGAGACAGTCTCTGTCATCCAAGGCAGCTCTGTGGACGTGTCAGGCCCCTCATCTTCACGGGACGGTGGGCACCTCACCACAGACCTGAGGCTCAGGGATGCAGGATTATGTCACTTGATGTGATCAGGGGGCTCATTCCACTCCAAATTCCAATGAATCAAACCTAAGAGGGAAAAGAATTAATTCCTGAGGTAAGTGGTGTGAAGCCAAGTCAATTTGGCATTTCAAGAGGAAAAGAAAAGCAGTAGTGAACCTCCACATTTATGCCTTGATATGAGCCACAATGGATTCAGCGCCGCTTGCACACACATGCACATGCCACACACGCCTGTTCGAAGAGGGGGCCTCAGAACAGGCGCACTGGGTTCCGCGCGTCCTTGGCTCCTGTTACCGGCACGGGCTCTGCTGTCAGATCACGCATTGCACTTCTCTCAGCCTCCAGACGGGGGCAGCCTCACAGGCAGACAGGGCAGATGGACCCACTGATTCAGGAGTCATGCTGGCGGGAGCCCCACGCTGAGGGTCCCCAACTGGGCACTGTTCGCATGGCGCACGCCTCTCTCTCAGCAGCTCTGGGCCCTGCATTTTCATAGAGACACAGGCTGATTCTTCGTGCGTCCGGGCTGCACTTGTTGAGGGATGAAAAGGCTGAGGACCATGTTTTTGTGTCTGCTGGGTGTAGGACACGTTGGCACCCTACGTCACTTCTGCGTCATGGATATGGCCCTGATTTTGTCCTTTCAGGTGTGGCTCTGTAACTAATCAATGCTGGAGAGGCAGTGCGAGTGTGCTGTTGTTCTGAATAAACAGTGAGAAGAACACAAGTCCCTACGAGCAGTCAGTGCAGGTCCGGAGCCTGGGTGTGTTCTTCAGTCAGGCCAGGTGTGGCGCTTCTGCTCGGGGCAGCTCTGAGTCCTCGGGTCCCCAGACTTCTCTCCTTCCACCGCCTAATGGTCCTCAGCAAGACTGTGCTGGGACTCCCACTGCCTTGTTCAGTTACAGTGAATAAACTGCTACTCTTTCTGACATTTCAGACCCTGTTACAAAGGTGGTAGGAAAACCTCCTTCCCCTAGCAGGTTTCTTTCTCACCTACTGCACGGTTTAAGCAAATGCTCTTTGGCAACTCAGGTGACCCGGGTAGAGCTTGGCAGCTCTTATGTGTTTCAGGGAACAGAAATGCACTCAAGCAGGTACAAGACCCCACAGGTGGTGGACAGGGCGGGGCCAGTGGTCAGTCTCACGGGACTGGTGCCTGGTCATCGTCTCCATATATTAATCTGATTGGCTCAGGTTGGTCTTTGGACTCAAACCACAGACTCATGTGTCTCCTACTGGCCCAGCTGGGTCAGGTCAGGGGTCTTGAGTACCTTGTGCTCAGTGTTCACTAGGGCTACAGGCTCCTCTCTGTCACAAACAAAGGTGTATGAACACTTCGCAGTTGGTTCTTTGCTCCTCAAAAGAATCACAAACAGAACAACTAGACCCAAACTTTAACATTTTTTCAGTCTGTTCATTGTGGATTAATGTTTTCATTTTCTTAATCTGAAAGTCTGATGTCATCGATTCACCTGCATGTGTGTGCGAACATGTGTGCATGCATGTGTGTGCATAAGTGCACATGCATGTGGACCTCTGTACGCACACTGTGGTCATGGACTCTGTGCTACAGACATATTGGTTGGGAAGTCAGGAAACTAGGGACCAGTCTGGGCTCTGCCACCAACCGTTTCCTTGAGCTTCTGTTCAAGTCACTTCTCCAGTGAAGGTGTCAGGTTTCCTACCTGGGGAGTGTGGCGTGTAGTGACCATATTAGTAGTTACCAACCATTGGCAGTACCCGGAAGCTCTCAAACAATCCTAGTACCCAGGTGCTGCCTGGCTGAGTGAAATCAGAATCTCGGGGGTGGGTTGGGGTAGGGGGGCCAGGAATCAGCTCTCTCTCTCTTTCTTCCTTTCTTCTTCTTTTTAAGCTCCTTGAAGTGACTCTAATGTGTACTCATTGCTGAGAACCACTGGGCTGATGATCTCTAATAACCTTCCCACCCTAAAAATTCCATGACATCTGCACTAAAATGCCAGCTGTGCTTTGTGCAACAAAGCCAAAGGTATGGAGGGGGGTTCAGTCTCCTCATTATTACTTCTATGGTTTGTTAGCAAGGGCATCATTAGCATAAATGATATTTCTCTGTGGAGATGCAAATCAATGCAAATGACTAATTTGGCATTTAAGAAATTGCAGATTGCAATGCAAAACTGTCTTAGGTAAATAACCCTAGTCTACTCAAGTGACAGCATTCTGTTTTGTTATTAAGGATATTAGCCCAAGACACATGAAGACTATAAAACTGCTGCAAATTATTGCTGATACCTGCATGGTGTTTTACAATTTATGGGAGATTGCATATGCTTTATTTTACAAAATTCTGGTTGCTTCCTAGATTGGCTACTTGTAAGTCTGTTATTTTGTCAGGAGAAACAGGATGGAGTGATAGAACCAAGAAAAAATAAGCAGACAGTAGAGATAGGCATTGAAGTGGTGCAGGTATTGCAGTCAGCAGATGTTGACACTGAAAAAATGATGATTAATGTATTCAAGCAATAGCTGGTATGTGAAGAATTTCAGAGAAGTACAATCCACAGGAAAGAACCACATAAAAATTCTAGTACTGAAAATGCATGAACTGAATTTAGGAATTCAGCTGGTGGGTTTAGCAGAAGATCAGACACAGTGGAAGTGGGGAGTAGTGAGTGTGAAGTAGGTCAGAAGACCATCTCCAGAGAGAAAAAAGGATGGAAAATATAGAGAGAGGGCATACACCATATCCGTATGGTAAGGAGAGGGCGTGCTGTGACTAAAGTGCACAAGGGAGGGGAAAGAATGGGCAGAAGCAATATTGAAGAGTTTCCAAAATATATGAAAGAAATCAAAGAAAAATTCAGGAGGCACCATGGATCCCAAGAAGATCACAGATACATCTGGGACTTGGGAACAATATTGTGAAACTGTTAAAATACAAATTTAAGAAAGTGTAAAAGGGGTCAAAGGAAAGGCGGCACTAAACTGGTATGGGAGAGGCTGCAGCATGGTCTCACTTCTCTGCCCATGCGCAGACCCTCTGCTAAGCAGCTCTGTGTAATGGATGAGGTGCTGGTCCCAACACTAGGGACCTCTCCTGCTGCTCTAATGTTCTCACGAAGACGTGAGTCAACCCACTGGCCACACAGGAGGAGGAGAGTCATGCAGAGCCAGCTTCTCACAGATAGCAAGAAACAGCACCTGATTATTGTTTTAAACCCATGGATTTTGGAGGTGATTCCTTACGTAGTTGATAGACAATTTTGGCAGGGTTAGGGGCAGCTAGGATATCATGGAATTTTATCTGTTAAGAACTGAAAGAAAATAACTGCCAACCTAACAATCTATACCCAGAGCAAGTATCCTTCTAAAAGGAAATGAAAACAATGACGTTTTCAGACCATCAAAAAATTGAGAGAATTTATTGCCAGCTGCCCTTAATAAACAAATACTATAAGGAATTCTTCAGGAAGGACACCTGTGACCATCGATGGAGACAGGGGAGATGCATGAAGAGAGTGGAAAAGAAAAGTACATGGGCAGGTCTGGACTCTCCAGGACAGACATGAGGGAAGCTGAATAACTGGAGAGAGTGTTTCTGCTTGGAGGGTTTAATGTTGTAAAAATATCAATTCCCTCTGAATAAACATATGTTTAAACAATCACAACAAAACATTAACAAAACATCTTTTTAAAACAATTTTCAAATTGATGTTAGAGAGAGAGAGGAAGGGAAAGAGACAGGAATAATAATTGATTTGTTGTTCCACTTATTAATGCATTCATTGGTTGATTCTTGTATGCGCCCTGACCAGGGATCAGACTCACAACCTTAGCGTATCAGGACGATGCTCTAACCAACTGAGCTACCAGCCAGGGCAAAAATTTTTGAAATTAAGCAAACTAGCTTTAAAGTCTATGTTGAGAACTGAATATGAGGCTAAACAGGAAAGTTATGAACCAGAGCAGTTGTGAATGGGGTGTGGACTGACCATTCCAGGCCATGGTGCTTTATGGCGACAGACTGTTTAAACCCAAGTAGTTATGATCATGAATAGATAGACAGATTGAAGGAAAAGAATAGAAACCCTAGAAATAGACCCAAATGCATATGGGTTTTTAGTATATGATAATGATGACATTTTAAATCAGTGGGGAAAAATGTATTATTCAGTAATGATTTGGGGACAACTGGCCAGACATTTGGAAAATATATAGCTGGATCCCTCCCAAACTTCTTACCCCAAAATAAAATCCAGATGGCTCAAAAACTTAAAAGTATAATGCAACTTTGTAAGTACCAGAAAAACTTGGGGGAATTTTTAATAATTTTTGAGAAGTAATAAATGTTTTTAAGCAATACAGAAAACCCAATATCTAAGCAAATTTAAAATGCACTTACTTTTTACTCCCCAGGTACACTTCCATGAAATTACATGATGAATATGCTTAAGCAAATGTGCAAAGAATCAAATGTATGATGGTTCTATGAAACATTGGAATAGAAAAAAAGTGAAAATCCTAAATATGCTTTAAATTATGGTTCATCCTCAAAATGGAACTGTATGTATGCTGATAAAGAAAGATCTCAGGACATTTTGAATAAAAAAATTAAGATGAAGAATAGCTGGGATCCATATTAGAAAAAAATGAAATTAGACCTAATTTCTTTCAGAAGGAGCAACTCCTATATGTTTGAAAGGCAAAACTATAAAAATTTTTAGATGAGAATATAACTTTTTTAAGACCTCAGAATAGACAAAGATTTTGAAACAGGAAATAAGTACTAAATACTAAGGACAAGATTGGTAATTTCACCTCTGTTAAAATCCAGGACACCTGTCTCTCTTTTAAAAGATTTTATTTATTAATTTTCAGAGAGAGAGAGTAAGGAAAGGAGGAAGAAAGGGAAAGAAACTTCGATGTGAGAGAGAAACATCAGTCAATTACCTCTCATATGCCCGAACTAGGTACCTGGCCCACAATCCAGGCATGTGCCCTGACTGGGAATCGAACCAGCAACCTTTCAATTTATGGGACAACACCCAACCCAATGAGTTAGACCACTCAGAATGAGAACATCTCTTAATACAAAGCACACCAGGAAGAAAGTTGGAAGACAAGCAACAGAATGGAAAGATATTTTTAACACATATAACCAACAAAGGTTTCATAATCAAAATATATAAAAAACCCGAACGAATTATTAAGAAACACCCCCCCTGCAAATTTGTAAAACATTTTAACAGAAACTTCTAAGAGAGAAATCCAAATGGCTGAGAAATATATAAGGTAGTGTTTAACCTAATTATTAAATCACAGGTATGAAATTAAAACCAGATGAAATGCAGCGGATCACGCAAATGTGAAGTTCTCCAGACCCCAAGGAGAAACAGGCACAGAGAACCCAGCGCCTGCGGCTTCTTCTCTCGAAGCATTTGCCTAATTGTAGAGTTGCATGGCTAGAGGCTAACCAGGGAGGCACAGAAAAGCAGCAGAGAACTTTTTGGCAGTCTCATGATGCCGAAGAGACAAAACTGGAATTCAAGAACTTCTAAGAAGGAGGGGTCATAACTCACACCCCAGATCTCACCTGAGATCCCCAAGGGGTTACATCCTAGGTAAGTAGGTAAAGCCGAGGAAGAGTGACCCTTATGAGAAGGACCAGGGTCAGGCCGTGTTGGATTCAGTGATCTGCCCCCACCTGGCTGCCTAACTGAGGAGGAAGGTAAAAGGATAAAGCCCTTGGAGCTTCTGCAGTTTCTCACATGGTGTCTGCCATTTTGTTGTCACAAAATGATATTCATGACCAAGGCACGGAGAGAGATAATAGAAGTGTGTCTGCAGATAGTTATTGCTGTCATCACCCTTAAATTAAAAAATAGCTGTGATTAGTATGTTCAAGAAAAGACAAGACAGAAAATTTTACCAGAGAAAGGGACTCTATGATGATCTATGATTAAAATAATCCAATGAAGGTACTAGCCCTGAATTTAGGAACTTAATGACAGATATAACCGAAGATTGGACATGGCAGGAGAGAGGATTAGTGGGCTGGATGTAGGTCAGTAGGAAATTACCAGGCAGAATAAGCAAAGCTGGTAAAACTGTAGAAAAGAGCATATGAGACATATGGGATATGTTGAAAGGTCTAGTATCTGTGTCAGTAGGGGAAAAGTGATACAGAAACAATAATGCCTGAGATTTTTTTTCCAACTTGTAGAAAGATACCAAACCTTGGATTTTTAAGAGCTGCAACATAGCCATTTTTTAGGTAAAAAATGTTGAATATTGGCAGTTTTGTATGGTTCAACATCATAGGTTGAATTTAGGGGAAACCACACCTCTGAACATCACAGTAAAATTAGTAAAAACCAAAACTAAAGAGCGAATATGAAAAGCAATGTTACATTCATCAGGAAGACTGTCTCAGCAGAGACTGGAAATGAGAAGACAGTGTAAGATGCTTCTGACATGGTGAGAGAAAATAGCTGTCAACCTAGAAATGGAATACTCACTGAGATGGTTGTTCAAACATAAAGAACAAAAAATACGATAGTAGAAAATAAATGTACAGCACAGAGAATGAACAAAACCAATCACTGATTCTTTAAAAGGATTTTAATATAAATTTCTGGCAAAACTGATCAAGAATAAAAGAGGGTCAAATCACCAACACCAGGAATAAAAAGTGGACATCACTATGGACCCTACAGACGTCAATAAGACAGTAAAGGAATATTATGAACAACTCTTCCATATAAATTCAGATAAAGTGGCAAACCTAGGAACATAGACTTTTTCCTTATGATTCAGAAATGCATGCTTAGATATACAAAGGACAGGTACAAGGATGGTCCTAGCAGGCCGATTCACATCTGTGAAAGCTGAACAAATTCATTTCTTAGGGTCCAGTAATTCCACTCCATTATGTACCCAATAGGAATGCATACTTGGATATACAAAGAATGCAAGTGAGAATTTTCCTAGCAGCATCATTTAAAGCAGCCTGAAACTAGAAATAACTTGTACATCTATGACAAAGAAATGTATAACTGTTGCATGTTCATACAGTGAAATACTGGAGAGAGAAAACAGCTATTGTCACACGGACCACATAGATCAATCTCACAGCACAGAGCTGAACAGAGGAGTGGGTAGAGCAGGACACACAGTGTGACTCTGTATACACGAAGTTCAAACAGGCAAAGCTAATCGGTGGTGATGAGGTGGGCGGGGGTGATTCTGGGTCTATGTCAGAGGGAGTGGGTGTGTTCATTCCATAAAAATTCATCAGGCCGATGCTTCTTGTGGGTCCACTTTTTGGAATGCATGTGACATTTCAATAAAACATTTATTAAAATAATATTTCTATAGCTGTGCTTTGTTCTCAACATTTTAAACATATTCTGAGGGCCTTACAATATATTGTCTTGGTTGATACAGCAAATCTTTGCAGGAGGAGGCTTTATACATTCCGTGACCTTCACCCTCGCCAAAGCCAGCAGCTCCAGCACATGCCTGCTCTTGTGTGTGTGGCCTGAAAACACACAGACTTGGGTTTCACCAAGTGCATGTGGAATCTGCTCTCAGGGATCCTGGTGTGAGGGGTATGTTGTTTGTAGTTTCCCTGAGCTGGATACGTTTGGGGGCTCCTTTAGGGGGCAAATGTACAAGGTCTGTGAACCTATCATGTGTTAGCACCATGCAGACACTTCCTACTCTGTATAAGGAGTTTGTCAAGGACATGAGAAAATTCTTGTGGAATGATGTTAAGTGAAAAAGGAAACGATATGATTATAGAAGTTATGTGATCTCAAATGGGTTAAGAAAGCCTGAATGGGAGAAAAAGGAAATGAGCTGAAATGTTAACAGCACGTCCTCAGACTGGTGGGGTGAGGAATATTTTTAGTTTCCTGTGTGTGCGTACAGAATTCTTTAAAGAGCAACCTCATGACTCTTAGGAAGGGCTTCTTAAGGGTCCTGCGGGTGCTCAGTCTCTCCGTCTGGGCCACAGAGAACAGACCCTCCCCCTTTGATGCTCTGTGAGTCACACCAACTCCTGTGTGCATCACTACCTCCCGCTTCCCTATTTTTAAAACTTACTTTTCTTTTCATCTTGGCGTGAAATAAAGTGCTCAAGCTCCCACATCCCTCTTGTAGGAACCTACTGCGTAGGTGGCCCCAGCTGAGGGGGTCTCAGATGGTTGGCTGGGTTCCATCCTACCCGATGTTAACAGTTGGTTTAGGTGAAGAGAACCCTGGAAATGTGGAGCAAAGCAGCCTCAAGGGCTGAACAGAATCAGATACGCTCATGAGAGTGGGAAGGATTTTAGCCTCCTTTCTGATAGTGGGTCGCACAGGGCTTTTCCGGGGCATTCTTCCTGGCTCTCAGCCACAGCCAGCAGGCCTGTGCTTGCAGTGCTTGCAGGACAGCCAGGAAGAAGCTCCAACCCCCTCCTTCCTGTGAGCCCCGCCCCTGCTCACTTGATGGGCCAGGCCCCCTCAGCTCAGTCCAGCCCATCTTCCTGGGTTCACACGGATAAAGCTTGTGGCTTCTCCTCTGCGCCCAGAGCCCTTGCACGGGTCTCTAGGTAGTGTGTCTGGGGCAGCTTCGTTGTAACAACATATTCACACACCTGTCCCTGCGTCCTGTGCCAGTCAGGGCTTCCAGCACAATGTGTACGCCTGCACAAAGGCACTTATTTTAAGGAACTGGCTTGTGTAATCGTGTGGGCCCACAGACTGTGGACCAAGACGGAGGCTGCGCACTCAGGCAGGAGTAGATGCTGCCACATCTGGAGGCAGGATCTCTCCTTCTCTGGAACCTGTCTTAACTCCTCAGACCTTCACCTGATTGAATGAGGTCGACCCCATAACTTACAGTCCACCGATTTAGATGGTCATTACTCTACCAACACCTTCACAGCCACACCCCGATTAGTGTTCATTCCCATGCTGGGGGTGGCAGCCTGGCCAAGCAGACTTGTCCTGACCACCTGAGGACAACCCGTGAGCCCCTCCAGCCATGCCAGAGACTCCACTTACAGGGGATGTGAATGCTGGGTGTCAGAGCTGGGCGGGGCCCGATGCCCTCGGCACGTTCACTCCGCTCTATCGACTGCTCTTGGCCGGCGGGCCCGCCCCCTGTCAGAGCGGCATTTCCTGGCAGGAGGCATGACGGCGGGTGATGTGTATGCAGGTCTGTTCTGTGTGCTTGTGCTTGTTTACCTTGAGCAGCGGTGCACAGGAAGGGCAGAGAAGAGTCCGTTCTTTCATCCACTGGCATCGCCCACAGCCATGGCCATCTCTCTGCTCCTGCACAGAGCGGTGCGTGCCTGGTACTTGGAGCCAATGTTCTAATGACGGACTCCGGGAGCAGTTTCCTGGCTCCATGACTGAACTCCGCTGCAGCTGGGAGGAATCAATCGGATGTCTTGTTGCATTGGTGCTTTCTTTCTGTCTGGGCAGCTTCGTAATGGAGCCCAGAGGAGAAGGGCTGCCTCTCACTTCACTGCCTGGGTCCCCGTGTCCACATGTGCGCGCATCACAGGGCACTGCTGGCCCACGTGTGAGTGTGCGTCTCTGCTCATGAATACCCCCAGCCTCATGGGGCAGGGACGCTGCCTTGTCTTCATCCTCGCCGATCATCTTCCCTCCCTCTAAAGTGCAAGTGAGGGGAGTGTGAGGGTGACATGAGCTAACCCAGACTCCTGAGCATAGAGGACTCAGCACATAGCAGCTGTTTTTATGGTTAAATTCCAGTTTGGCCCAGTTCTCTGGCCAGAACAGTCCTATCAGGCCCCTGCTACTCCATGGTGTCATCTGGGAGAGCAGGGAGCCTGTGACCATCTCATTAGGCTCAAGCTTTCCCTTTCCCTTGAAAAGTGACTGTGTTGGGGATAAGTGCGCATGTTCAGGGGCTCTCACCTCAGGTTTTCTTTTCTTGTTCCTTTGTGGTGACTGGCCCAGAAAGCAGATGCCTTAGAAGTGCCTCCCCGCCCCCAGCCCTGGAAGCCAGTTTGTGCTCTACACATACCTCCATACCTCCTCCTGTGTCTTGGGACAACAGTCAAGAACGATCTTGCCTGGAAGTGTCTTCTTCATCTCTCTCTGCCACGCAAAGGAGATTTGAACACATGGGGTGTGAGCTGCTTCAGGCTGACTGACCTAGGAGGTGGCCTGTCACCTGGGTCAACTGGGGGGGTCTCCAGACGCCTGCGTTTGCCATCACAGGCCTTGCGTTCAGCATTGCAGGTTGCAGTGTTCTGAATGGCACCTGCTGCCTCGGGTAGAGTACAGGGTCTCCTTTTCCCTTATTTGTGCCTTTCTCTGAGTTTCCATGCTTGGATACACGCTTGAGAATGAGGGTGCAAGTGAAACGAGGGTCTTGCCGATTCGAGTTCTCGGCTCACATCCATGTCCAGATTTGTAATTCAGGAAATCAGATGGTGTTTGGGGGCTGCCACAGACGGTTTTGCTGCCCCTCCCACTGCGCATATTCTAAGTCTCCCAACCAAGGGCGCCAAAGTCCAACCGGCTCTGCCTTCCCAGACGGCTCTGCCTTCCAGCCAGCAGGTGCTGTCTCTGCAACTCAGAGCCCCCCAGGATTGCAATTCTCATCTGTGTTTTTTTGTGTTATAGATTTCTCTTGGTTGCACTTGAACTTTGTGACAGGCCAGCTCTGTTGCAGTGTTGGGTCTCTGAGGCAGGACACAGTTAGCCCGTGAAATGAATGATTCCAGCAAAATTCCATTTTAATAACATGTTTCTGTTGTATTCTTTGATTAGTGATTTTTTTTGAGGTATTTCTGGGATGAACCTTGATTGCTTGCTAATGACCAACTATGTCTTTAAGAGTAACTTGGGCCCTGGCCAGGCGGCTAAGTGGTTGGAGCATCATCCCATAAACCAAAATATTATGGATTCGATCCCCAGTTGGGATGAGTATGGGAGGTAAGCGATTGACATTTCTCTCTCACATTGATGTCTCTCTCTCTTCCCCCTTTCCTCTCTTTCTAAAATCAATAAACCTATCTTCAAATGAGAATTTTTAAAAAAATTTAAAAAAAAAGAGTAAGTCAGTCTTCAGACTTCGGCATCTCTGCTGGAGGACATTTCACAGGTCTGATGTGAAGGGCAACCTGAAAGGTTTAGGGTTAAGACAAACTTTAGGGCTAATAATAATTCTTTATTTTCCTTACAAACGTTGATGACCATGGCATAAATGTTTGATCACTACTTCAAATGTAAAAA